>OMOT01081577.1:0-18530 GCA_900312575.1 Acanthochaenus luetkenii
GAGGCCTGGAAGATACCACCAAAGAAGAAGCAAACGTGATGAAGAGCGTTCGGAGGAAGCAAGGGAAGAGCCTGATGAAGAACGCAGCCAGGAGTCCTGGGGTCTAGACAATGAGAGAGACAAGAGGAACTGGAGGCCTGGAAGATACCACCAAAGAAGAAGCAAACGTGATGAAGAGCGTTCGGAGGAAGCAAGGGAAGAGCCTGATGAAGAACGCAGCCAGGAGTCCTGGGGTCTAGACAAAAGACACGGAAGAGAGGAGGAAGAAATAGAAAAGCGCGTATGGAAACCAACACATCGATACCACCATAAGAAGAAATACCACAAGCGTGGCGGCGGCTCGTCTGAAGAAGAGGAAGAACAGAGGAGTGATTCAGAGGACTATGAGGCGGTGGCCAAGGAGAGGGACGTGGACGAAGCTCAGAGGTACTGTACTTCTGCTCGATGTCTCGCTCATTAAACATCTGAATTGCACGTATGTACTATTCAATTATGCGTGTGTATTCTCAACACGGTGATCAAAAGAGATGAATGAGCAGTATATGCAGTTCACATGTGTGACGTGTGAAATCCATTGAGAGTAGAGGATCTAACTGGAGCCGTTTGTCAGGTATCTGGCGGAGAAGCGCAATCCCTGGATCTACCGAGGCTACTACCACCCTGCGTGGTTCAAACGGGACACAGGCGGACACACTGCAACTTCACACACGGTATATGTGGTGCAGATCAATAATTTGTGCTTGATATAAAATCGAAATATCCTTGCAAAATGTGTGTAGCTTGAAATTGCTTTTTCAGAAACGTAAGACTCTTAAAAGAGACATGAACATGTGGATAGAGGAAATTAACCTCCATTATCGATTTCTTTTTTCTTTTTATTGTTTTGGGCTGAATGCTTCACCAAATAAGATAATTAGCTTTTTTAAATTTATTTATATATTTGGCACGTAGTTATGAAATATCAGACGTTTGACCCAGCACAACATCTTTCAATGGTTTAAACACTGAAATAATTGAGTGCATGTCTCTTCATCCATTTCATTTTTACCATGATCAACCCATGTGTTATCGATAAGCATTTTGGTCTAAATTTGACAGTTCAGAGCCATAAACTAGGTCTGTCTTGATATGTTCAGATGGAGGAACTGGCCAAGTTGATGAGCCTTAAGATGAAGCAGCTGGCCAGCCATTCTAACCAAGAGGAGAGGAAGAGGAGCGCTCACCAGAGACCGCTTACCCCTCAGGAGGTACAATTCACTAGAACTGCATCCACTAAATGGAAAGAAATGACCTTTTGATTGAATTTGCTGTCACGTTCACTTGATCAAATCACTAACAAGAAACCACAACTATAGGCTGGATAATTAATAACAACCCATATAAGTCCATATACTATAACTCATCTATCTGAAATCTTGGACCGATGAAGTGACTGGTTCATTTGCATGCGTCACATTTTGAATAACCTGCGGTCCAGAATGTCAATGCACTTCATTCTGCTGATCATCTGTTCCACCGGGGTTTGGAGAAACAATATTCGACTGTATATTCAACCGATTTAGTAAAGCCATCGTGCACATCGAGTGCCGCCACACAATTACTTCCCTGGGGCAAGACAAGCCATGCTTATTATGGAAATCTCAAGAGCACACGGAGATGTCAGGACTCAGAGTCCCAGTGAATATGCATCAGTGCAAATGCACATTAAAACATGTCCCTCTTGAGCGTGTCCCAGATAGGTCGCCTGGAAAGTAAATGAATAATGTAACCAATATATTCATGGACAACGGATTGTTCTACAATTCTGGCATGTTTAAATTTTTTTTAGTACAACCAAGATATCTATTGCCTTATTCAAATCATTTGCCATTCTCCACAGCACCTCTCTCTCTCTTCAGCTCATTTTCTCTCCCTTTTTTTATTTGTACTCCCCACACCA
Source organism: Acanthochaenus luetkenii (assembly GCA_900312575.1). Lineage (NCBI taxonomy): Eukaryota > Metazoa > Chordata > Actinopteri > Beryciformes > Stephanoberycidae > Acanthochaenus > Acanthochaenus luetkenii. Next base: position 1,940 of record OMOT01081577.1, read on the forward strand.
TGGTTTTATACTGCGGCAATTGCAATAAAAATCTCTCCCAGGGAAACCTGAGTCATAATACACCTATAAAAAAAGAAAAGAAAAGGGAGTGCTATGGCCCGTGAAGAACTCTCAATCTTGTTACATTCTTTGGAGCAGCAAAACAAATCAGAGGGGGGAGGACAGAATTACTTAGTTATAAAGGACTACATTGCCACATACAACTCTTGGGATTTTAAAGGGAATACTTAAAACTAAATGACAAGTAACGAATTAAGAAAATTAAGCAAATGGAGCAGCCCTGGGAAAACTAATGGCAATTTATCATCATATGATGCAGATTTCTGTTCCATATAGGTTCTGAAATCAAGACAGATCGGGTGTTACGACCAAATGGGGGGCCATGAGTTGCTGACTTATAAATACTTTTGTTTTTCAGGACAAAGAGGTGGAAAACCTAGCAGCGATGGACATTGAGTTGCAGAAAATTGCTGCCAAGTTGCATGAAAACAGGGAGTAAGCCAGGACAGACCGCATTTCAAGACTATCAATGGATGACAGCAATCTATGGCTACCAACTTAGTGTGCTTAGTGTTTAAAAAAAAACATGTTATGAAATACAAAACCCTGGAGCCTTGCCAAAAAGATTCTATCAATGTGTTTATAATTGTATTTGTGCTATTTTGACATCAAAATAATCAGCATGGGAATGGTTTTGATGTTATATGTACATTAAAAAAATGACATGAAATGACTCATATATAGCTAAATCAAATGGTTCAGCGATTTCAATGATTGTGTTCGTAAGTTTGTTCAGTCTGCACTCAATAAAATGAATTATTCTGGGACCAAACGAATACCTCTCACATGTGAAATTATTTATTGATTTTGTTTTTAGAACAGAATTGTATTCTGGGCAGATGTAATGTAAGCAAATGATTCATTTTCTACATGGCACTTTCTGTAGAGGAATTCTCAAAAAAAAGAAGAACATATCTCCGTTAAAACATAGAAGAAACCGAAAAGCTACAGGAAAAAAAGGCCTTGGTTGTTGTTTTATACAGTCTCAAGGGACGAGACACAGAACTATTGTTTGTTCTCAACAACATGCACACACTGTACAGCGAGTTCCTATAGCCAAAACTGCCGTGCAGTACACTCTTCAGCATCACACCATCGGCACTGATTTGAAAACAAGATCGTTATGATGAAGGCAAACCAGACACATGTCTCCCCTATTCCAGATGTGTCAAATCAGTTTAGCAGAAAATAAGTCATGGCCAGAGGAAACCACTACAGGCCATTGACAATGTGCCCTTATAGAAGTCAGAGGCGTCTGTAGTCGTTTATCCTTCAGTCTGTCAGTTTGAGTCTCTTTGGCGCCGGCTCCTCGGCTCGTTTGGAGTTGTCCGTGGCAACCGTTGTCCCCGAGAGGAGGTAGCCCCCGCCCCCGCTCATCAGTAGCACAGGATGTGTCCTGTTAGGCAACACCTAGGGACACGACACAGAAATACAGTCAGAGGTCATTAGTTCTATAGGAAGAGGAGGAACAACACTTCGAGCATGAGGGGAAAGGGCCCTTTGGCCTTTCATTAAAGACCATCTCCACACAAGTACACAATTTTGAAAGATGCAAAGGCGGGGGCGAGAAAGAATAGGCGCGCGTGTCTGTAATAATGGATCACCCATCTCTCCTTGGGGGCGGTGGTCATTTTCCAGTGGCGAAGCATTTCACGCTGCAAAAGGCTGCAACATGTTTGAAAGTTTCAAAAACGACTATTTTCTGCCCCTAGAATACTTTTTTTTTTTCAACATAGAGTACAGGACCAACGCTTATCCCTATATAGAAGCTACCGTATATAACCATGTTTACAACATGATTTAGTGCCGATTCACTCTTTAAGAATTACCTGGTAATGTCTGAGCCAGGAATTGGTGAGTTTAAGGTTGACAGTACCGCCTTGTTCCTTGAGTTTTGTGTAGCACTCGATAAGAGCCTGCAGAAAAGAAAGTAGGTGGGGGAGAGAAGAGGTATTAGGAGGAGTTCAGGGTCAAAGAGTAGAGGCATGCAGCGTGGACTTTTTATCAACATAAGCACAACAGCGGTAATACGCACACGGACATAATAGGTATTATAACTCCTCTGCAGTGACAGGGATGTCCACTGCAGTAATGCAATAAGGACATTTCCCACTGGAAGTCTGACCAATGTGCAATGGCAGTTGATGAGATTAATCTAAGAACACTAATTAGCCTCATTTACTGGGCGACATCAATGGCGTTGTTGTGGTTCTAATATACACTGCTACGCATGATGATCTTACCTCTTTGTACTGGGAGTACACTACAAAGGGCCTGGAGGGGGCGAGGAATTTGAGCAGCCCCATTAGAACTGGACACGGGTGAAACCGACTGGCTATAACCAACCTGGGGGTGGGGAGCAAACAGATGATCAAGCAAACCTGCCCAATCTGAAATACATTCTCAACAGCACAAGTCCCTTCCTGGAAATGTGTAGGTAAGCAATATCGTAATTTATGTTATCAGCGCCATGACCACACGGACTACTGATATAGTGCCTGTTGTGTACATTAATTTCATATTTAATGGAGCAGGGTGAGAGGAAGATATAGGGAGAGGCTGGGAAATTGTGTCACAGAGGCATTGTTTATGATATGGCTGCTATGATGTTAGAGGTGACCCAGAGGACCACCAGCAAGCTAACCAGATCAATACCGCTGGCTCTCATGACTCACAACATCAATCACAAAACGGCTATCAAGCAAGTCCCTTATTTTGTATGACAGGAAACTGCAAAGCAATCACTTTGTTCACCTTGTGAGGGCAACAGACACTAATCATCATGACTTTGATGAGAGTACTTTACAATGGTCAAATAAAATACTTTTTCAATTAATTGTTTGTCAATGTTTCATCCCTGTAGATGCAGAGGTGAAAGAGAGGGGGAGCGCTGCTGAACAGACGAGAACGGTGCTGCTGAACAGACGAGAACGGTGCTGCTGAACAGACGAGAACGGTGCCGCTGAACAGACGAGAGCGGTGCTGCTGAACAGACGAGAACGGTGCAGAGGAACAGAAATGTCAAAACAGGACTCAAATGTGAGACTGACCCGTCGGCATTCCTCCCCTCCAGCTGGGCGGCAGCAGCTGCCAGCTTCTTTCTCTTCTCCTCCATCTTCACCTTTTTCTCCTGAGCCTAAGAAATAAAGTCGAGACATAGAGGGTTTCATCATTACCGGATTCTCTGTCCTCCATCTGATTTCTCCACTTTTATTGTCTTCAAGTTAGGAGTATAACTTAGAAACACCCAGTGTCTCCAAAAAGGCAACTTTTCAGGTATTCATGAAAATGATTCTCCCATTTGTGCCATGTGCATTTTAAAAAAACACGTTGGCTTGGCCCCAAAGTCATGAAACATATTTTACACATGGAGGTAAATGTTTGCTGTTAATTAGTTATAAAAGTAAAACTGTTTTGCAGGACACCTCAAGTGTGATTAGCGGGTGAGAGGACATACTTTGACTTCCCTGCGTTTCTCCCTCTCTTCTTTCTCCCGGTCCTGGGCAGGGTCAGTGACAGTGTTGGTCTCCATGCTCTGTTCCTCAGGACTGCCCTGCTGGTCTGGATCAGGCTGGGTCTGCTCCTCCTCTACAGCCCTGTTAGACTGCCTTGCATCTATAAAGTTGGAGAAGATAATCTATGTCAGAACAGTGTCACAGAATGGATGACTGTTTCAATGCTAACTGCCAGTGAGCTATTAGGTGATGTTTTCAAAAAGGTAGTGTTGTACAACCTCGTCTTCGCTTTTGGGTACAGGTATGTTGCCCAGACAATCTTTTTGGCATGTTTGGCGGCAAAATAATCGTCACATCTCTTACTCACTACTGTGTGTTGTCTAAAACAACAAGGCCTTGGAAATATTGAAAAAATAAAATAAAAAGGCCCTACCAGCATTGGGGTCTTTGGCAGTGGTGTCCAGGGTGCCTGCCAGCAGCGCATTAACATGGCAGATGGGAAAGTCATGCAGCGTATTGTGGAAGTGAGCAGGGAAGCCAAAGCTCTCCACGCCTGCCCGAACTGGGCCGCCCCCTGGGTACATTTGGATCACTGAACCATAGCCTGGATGAGATGGCGAGAGAGGGCAATTATATTTGTGAAAAAGGCAGAGGGCAAAGTTTTGTTTAGAAAGACTCAAGTGTTGAGAACGCAGATATTATGTAAAATACATTCCCTCTACAAAAAACGGATATAAAACGATATAACCACGGAGACGGGGGCGAGACATTTCAGGTGACTTTCTCCATACATCTTTACTGACACATAAGTAAAGCTGACTGGTGATCGTCTTAAATTGCTTCCTTAGTCTGAATAGCAGCCAAAACCCCTAAAGTATTAATTGTATAATTATATGAAACGGAAAGAAAATCTTCAGAACATGTTTTGGTATTTTATTATATATATATATAATATATATTATATTAATACATGACTAAAACGATGATAAATCAATTACAAAAATGACAATCATTTAATTGTCTACCGATTGATTAATCAACTAATTGTTTCAGCACTACGTACCTCCCATCCTCTCCATAACGGCTCCCAGCACGAGGCCAGCGCAAGTATCAAACACCAAAACTTTGCTGCCGGCGTGGACGTTTGACAGAGTCAACATCAGGGCAAGTGTGTCGTACCGTAGGTGGCTGCAACACACAGACACACACACACACACAACACAAGGATAAATCATATCTTTCTGGTACAGCACCACCAATCATTTTCATGGCCTTTATGTTAGTCTTTGATACCGTTAATCCATGAGTTGACTCACCAGATCTTCCCCGGCTCTCGGCCGTGGTACATCATGGCCAGGATGCGACAGGAAGGTTTTAGAATCGTCACGGTATTCTCATACCTGCAGCAGCACAAGACAGGAAGTAATGACACTGCCATTACAACAGCCTACATGACATTTTATGTCCAGCGCAGATCGCGGATGCATCACCAGAAGCGACTCACTTCTTCTTTTTCTTCTTGATGTATTTCTCCTGTGCAAACTCAGTTTTATCTCTGAATGTTGTGCTGTTCTTTATAAGCTGCTGAATTATTTCCTGTGGAGAACATAAGCACACGATAGGGTCTTAAAAAGCATCATCAAACAAGCATAGTATTTTTTGACATTCTGTAGATTGGTCTTTGCTCTGGCCCGGGGATGGGGAACCATGTGCCATGGAGTGTCTATGGGATGCAGGTTTTCATTCCAACCAAACACTAAACCAGGTGATGTCACCGATTAACACACCTTCAACCAGAGAGGAGGAGCTAATCTGTGAAAGCACCCGGTGTAGCGTTTGGTGCAGCCTCTTGGCCCTCCATGGCACATGGTTCCCCATCACTGAGGTTTTGATTATCTATGCATATTTTATGCGATAATTTGATAAATAATACCCAACACAAGGCCTTATTATACTTTCCACTCATGCAACTGCAAGTTTATCCATGTACCTGACCCTTCAGACCTTGCTCTTTGAGTGTCTCAATGTCATCTCTGGTAAGTTTCTGAGATTTCCCATCATCCACTATGTTTCTGTTGTCTGTGCCTGCCTCCTTTGCATCTGGGGAGAACAGATGAACAGATTGAAAAGAGACTCTCCTACATTACTGTGACTGGTGCATAGGACTGAACAGCAGGTTGGATACCGCTGGAGCTCTCCGTGTTCTTGGGCTTCTGTGGCTGTAAAGCCCCTCCAGACACAATTTCAAACGTGGTGCTGTACAACTGTCCCACTGCACCATCCAGGAAGAACCACTGCTTCTCAAAGACCACCTTCCTGTGTGCCAAACAAACACCATTAAAGATGACATCCGACGAGACACAGACAACACGGAACATAGGTGCATATAACATGTTTGCCGCAAGCAAGTAACTGGACTTTGGCTAACCAGAAGCTACCGTAGCTGACATTGACAACATGCGAGTAACGTTAGTAACCGAAAGTGGATTTCACGCCACTAACCCCTGACCAGAGACTCGGTGGTGTCCGGTTAACCGTTTGCCTCTAAAGATAGTTAGCTAACGTTCGTAAGATGGCAGCTAAGGGTTCATTAATTTGACGGACAATTTGACATATTTGACAGCTGCAGACTTACTTCCTCGGTTGAATCTGCACAGCTTTGAATATGTCTCCCCGTTTCAATACAACGTAGTCGCCCTCTTTCATTCTGTACTGGGAATCATCGTCTCCGTTGTCCGCCATAATAAGGGCGATAAACTAGCTCAGTATCCGGATGAAAGCTGACTTCCGCAAACTATTTAGTGTCGCCGTTCACAAGGCACAGTTCAAAACGCCGCTAGTCCACCCTGAAATACGGTAACTTTCTATTCCCACGTGCTAGCTTGCGTTTCCCTAGCTTCGCAGGGCTACTAGACGATAGCAGATTGTACTACCGCTCTTCATCCTAGTCGCCTGTGATTGGCTGATCTGTTTTCGGTCTGCATCGTAGCCAATAGATGCGAAGCGCGAAGATTCATCACTCCAGCCTCTCGGGACAGGGTGAAAACGTAGAGTCGAGAATTATCGATGAACCTCAACTTGTCAGGTCTACATAGACGAGCAGTTACTTAAATAACGGTGCTTTAAACTGCAGTAATGTCTGTTATGAGGGGTATTTCACGGCTACTGTTAAACTTGAATGAATTAACGTAATTAAATCTTTATTTCGAACATGTTAAAAAGTAATAATAAAAAAAGCAACAACAAAAAATGGGTTTAAAAACAAACAAAATCTAAACAATATTAACTTAACATGTCTGACAAGGAGTAGGAAGAAGTATACACTTATTTAATCCTACCCCTTCTCTACCAATCAATGATTAATAAACATCAATTCAATTGACTTCCATATTTATATCCTATTTCTTTTGCTTTAGTAGCACAAAATGCAAGAAGTGTCTCATTTGACCCAATTCTCCCTATTTTACAAGGGCTTTGAGTGTGACCCAGAACTGAGGACCAGAACAATCTATTTTATAAATGTCCAGTCTCATTTAGATATGAAACCAAGTCAGAATGAGTTGATTTATATAGTTCATCTCAGCTAATTTGTGAAGCTACAGTGTGTTCTTTGTAAACATCGGTTCAACTTTCAATATGAATATGGCAGCGAGGCGATCTGTGCAGTAAGATGTCCTCTGCAACAAAAAAAAAGTCTTCCAAGAAGCTGTACATTCTACGAAAAGACTGAACGCTCACTTCAATAAACTATGGAAGCGATTAAAATGAATTAAACTTTTAAATGTAAAACCTCACCACCTGTTCTGTTTGCGTTTCAATAAATGTAGTAATGTGAAGCAAGTTGTTGAAATATAAAAACACCCTTTAATGTTTTTAGATACAAAACAATTTCACTGGCTTACAGAAATCGTGTCATCAAAGTTTTGAGAGAAAGACATCCAAATCTGCCTTTACTAAATATTTACATCAACAACATTGTTTTGGTGCTTGTGCAGGACTACACTGCTAAAACAGTTTACAATGATTTCATTTATGACAAAAGCAGGGATTGTAAACATTTATGCTATATATCACATTTTCTCTAGCAGTGGTGGCTCTGGACTCTGGACATTCACATTGTAACATTTACATATTACATTACATTACGGCATTTAGCAGACGCTTTTATCCAAAGCGACTTACATATCATCATTACATTACATTACGGCATTTAGCAGACGCTTTTATCCAAAGCGACTTACATATCATCATACCGTTTTTTGCAGAGGCAACCATGTAAGGCGCCAACCTGCTCAAGGACCCTACGACAGTTTGTTGTTTTTTCCCCCGGGAGGAGCTGGACTCGAACCTTCAACCTTGCGGTTGCTGGGCGGGAACTCTACCTCCTGAGCTACTGCCGTCCCATAGACGGACAAACAGTCATACTCACATTCACACCTACGGGCAATTTAGAGTCTCCAATTCACCTGACCTGCATGTCTTTGGACATATGAGATAGAAGTACTATAAGAAGCACATATCCCGTCTCATTCCTGGCCCCCAGTGAGTTTATGGAACAATTCTTCGTCTAGCGTCTCGTTCTGGTCTTTGGATCGTGTGGAGAGGAAGATGTAGCCGCCAATGTACTCGTGGACCACCTTACAGTCACAGCTCACACAGGAGAAGGCTATCGACACATTCTGGTCAAACTCTATGGCCACCTGGAATAGTGAATACAGTAGATGATTCCCAACACCTGTATGACGAACACAGTCCAGTCTTTGCACCCTAGCGTGGTGCAATAGCCCAATCTCTGGAGTAATGTGTGAGATTTTTTTTCTTTTCTTAAAAATGTGAAATCGTGATCTAAAATGCAACCATCCCTCACCTGTCTTATCTCCCAGTTGACATTCCACTGCTTCATGTTGGCGAACCTCCAGGTAGTGACAGGGAGGCCAGTGGACATGTCAATACGGATCAGGCGGTTGTAGGATATACCCAGAATCTCATCCTTCTTACTGCCCCTGAATCTGGAATACACATAAAACGATGACGTCTGAAATGACTATTCATAGATCACGTGTAGATGTTGACGTCATTTTGAATGAAATAGATGCATTTGAAAAATAGTTTTATAACATATTTTAATCAGGAATGACAATTTACTTCTTATGACTTACTTCTTGAAATGTACAATAACATGTAACTCTTAAATATGTATATCATTGGCTCAGGCACGGCCAGGAGCCAGAAGGTTTTCAAGGCAAATTCTATATTCAACAGGTCACCAGTACTATGTGTGCTGTACCTAAAGATGTGCACTGTACCTGACAATGTAGTACTTGATACCAAACTCTGGCAGCGACTGCCAGGCCTGGATGAAGCGCATCTTGGCCTCCATGAGGGACAGCCGTGTTACGTTCTGATGGGCCTCCAGGATACGTGCCGTCAGCTTGAAACAACCGGAAACATTTAGGTTTAGAAAACCTATTCAATGGCAATGGACTGACGCAGCCTTGAGGTTCACAGGCAAAGTCAAGTATGTTGCACATAGCCCATAAACAGACCTGTTTGGTCTTGTGCTTCTTGGTGTAGCGCGGGGAAACAAAACATTCAGCATTCATCTCCATAGCGTCAAGGTCGGGAGCTGCCTGGCCTGGAGGGGGAGCCAGGCTCTTCATCTGGAGGAAGGACTGGATGTTCTTGACTTCTGACCTGTAGGAGCTGTAGGCCATCGTCTTGCCTTTGGAGGCCAGGATACACGCAGCTTTCCACTTGGCGTACTGTGTTTCCTGGGGTAATCACAGGACACTTTAACAGTTACAGTCTCAGCTACAGCCCCAAATATCCCATATGCATACTTTGCAGGGATGTGAAAGAGAGGCAGAATCACTGGGTCATCACAGGAGAGACGCTGATAAGCATGTGGGTGAGGAGGTGGGCCCTTACATCGTCACACCGGATGTACACCTCATTCATCCCATCAGCAACTGGGAGCAGGAGCTTGATGCCAAACTTCTTGTCAGTCACGTTGACGTCAGGGACTACCTCACAGCCTGTCCAATGAACAGGGAGAGAGTGACTTTAGGTTCAGAAGCGCTACAGCAAAGTAGATCTATTGGTATAATTGCAGTAGGTAATATAGAAAAAACATACAGCGTTGGCTTAAAGGGGAATACCACTGAATTTTAGTTTAAATATGCCATTCCCATACCAAAAGGGAAGTTTGGACTACATCAGTAAACATGTACATGGCCAGTCCCAGGAAAAAAAGAGTTTGTGCCATTCCTCACTCTGTGATGTCACATCAATGTACACATCCATACCCAGATTATCCTGTACATTAGTGTAACATATTTATTATATGGTAAATATTAGGGCTGTTCGATATGATGAATTATCTTGTGGGACAATAGAAGAATGTAGAGCTATTCTTGTTTTATTTTGGGTATGTCTGTTCAGGCGAGCCTCCCCAGCACCCAAGGTAAGAACAAGTATATGGTTGATTGTCTCTTTTGGTTGTTTCTCTTCTGACGCACTGCTGTAGTGTGTTGGTCACGTTAAAGAAAAAGTACATTAATGTAACTGCTCTGGGGTCAATTCTTAATGTAAACATTAATATTTAATAATGCACCAGGTTAGAGGGTTCCTTGTACAATTTACAGCATTAGTTCTCTTGAGAATCTCTTTCATATCCAAGCAAAATTGGTATTGTAACTGAAACATCCCTAACTGAACAGATATTGAATCAAATCGAATTGGGACGTAGTGAATCTGAATCGGATCAATTCGGGAAATCAGTGGCGAGACCCAGCCTAGAGGCATGTGGTTGTTTTGTATAGATACGATTCTTCATCATATTTACAGAAAACATAACTATATTGTGATATACAGTATGTTGTTATCGTGATATTAAATTACCCATATCGTGATAGAATAATTTGTCCACATCGCACAGCCCTAGTAAATACGGTATGTTTTTCAGCTTTATAGAGAATTGCTCATGTTCAAAAATAGTCATCGGGCTGCTCAAGGACAGAACAACACGTGGGAATGTGTCATTTAGTTGCATTTATCTTCAACAATACAGCACACACATTAGACAGCGTCAGTGTTTTGCCCTGACCTCGGAGGTGGAACTGCTCTATGGGTTCTCCACTGGAGGTCTCCTTGTTCTTGTAGTAAGATATTGTGGTGTCCTTGAATACGAACCAGTACTCTTTGTACGGTCGCAGCGTCAATCTTTTGGGCCTGATTTGTGAGACACAATGTTACAAATAATTTGAAGACAAGTGTTTTCTCCCACAATGCAGTTTATGAGCTGATCTGTGTGAAAGACGGAAGACTGACTTGTGAGACAAAAAAAGAAAAGGAAAGAGACAGTGTGTTCTGCTACACTTCAATCTATGAATATCTGTGTGATAGGAACAGAGATAGAATAGAATAGATGCAGTATAATGCGTATGTTGGTGGGCTTTAGGGTTTACCTAAACAGCCGGAGGGAATCCGCCAGCTCTGGAATGTCTGTTATGTCTTCCTGGGGAACGGGGACAAACAACTGTCAATTATCCTGTGTCTTCCCGTGACATGTTGAGACATGCAATCAGTGGGGGCCTACCTATCAACCCTTGCTTCAAAAACAGGTGTAACACAGATCCAAAAACTCAAAATGACTTGTTTATATCGAGTCCACTGTCTAAAAGTAAAACGGCATTTACCAGAATCCTGTCTGTAATCCCTCCTTCAAGTGTCACCTCCAGGTTGGACAGGGCAGCCTCTACTTCATCTATTTCTGGTTCCTTGGAGTGGTCCAGTGGTTCAGTTGACAAGGTCAGTTTACAAATGTGATACTGAAATAATGTGAAAGTATCATTTTATTTTACTTGCAATATCAGAACGCCTCAAATTATATTTCTAATAGCCATAATAATAATAAAAAGGTCCAAATATTTAGTTGTGCAAGTAACAAGAACAAGAACAAGAACAAACACTCCAAACTGACCAAAGAGGTTATGCAAGCCTGGCATGAGTCAGAGAGCCGTATTGCACCAATGTGTAGGTGAGTGCAACAGTAATGTACAATTCCTTTTGAATCACTGATTTCTGAATCACTGTGAACCAACAGTTGTCACATAACAGCTCAATAGATCAGAGGTGGGCTGAAATTCTAAACTTTGTAATCGTTGCCATCACAGCAAAGTGAGGAGCTTTAATTATAACCATACTCCTTCCGCGCTCTCTCTCCCTATAGCTCTGTGTGTCTGTCTCTGTCCTCTCTCTCTCTCCCTCCCATCCTCCCTCTTGTGTGGGATTTCCCTCACGTCCTGACATGTCTGCATGGATTAAGACACCAAACCAGTTCTCCCGTGTGGATAATATTCGGAGCTCCGGGACACGCATATCCTTACAGCACATTTATCACACCTCATCGTGCCGGAGAAATGGGGTTAATTGTGGCAAACCGATTTGAATCAGGATTCTTGCTAATTTACCATGAATACCAAGTGTAGGTCTATTATATACGATGCATGGAAGTGTTAAAAGGGACAGCTATGTAATGCATGATTTATGTATGAGTTTTATAGTGGCATATACTGGATCTCGAATTTTAGCATCTCTCCACTGGTAACCAGTTAGTTTTAGAACAGATTTTATGGAACATCTTAACTAAATGGAAATCCTCTTAGTTCCCTATGAGCCAGAGCGCAGAGACCCTTCTGACTGAGATAAGCGCAATATAAATTAAGTATAATTATTTAATTAATTTGTTATTATTATGCCTTTCATAATTTAACCTTTAACCCGGAGACCAGTGGAGATAACAAGCCCTTAATCCACCCTACATTGCCCGAAACAGGAACTTAAATGAACAACCACTTGCCAGGTACGAGAAATCAAATGATATCCTTTTACATATTTACAATATAGTCAATGACTTTCTTCCCACATCCGGAATGCCTTGCTTCCTTTTTATACTGGCTATGTGTATTACAACACATACAAAACTAATTCCATGAGTGTGATGGGATAATGTTCACCTGTAGTGAAGCGAACATCAGCATCTCTTCCTCAGTGCAATCTATCTCCTCCAGCAGGATGGACCAGCGAGCCTGTTCATATAGCTGGGTTATCCTGACAGCATCATACTAAGACACACACACACACACACACACGCACACACACACATACACGCTGAAATTGACTTTGAAACTCCCAACAACAGATCTGCCCTGCTGTAATTTCAGGGCTGTCAATCAATTCAAGACATGCAAAGAGAATCAGTTTTAGCGAGGGACACATTTTGGGTCCCTTACCTTCGGATTGAGGTCAAAGAAGAAGTGGTACTTGAAGCGTAGCAATAGCCTGTCATCATCCTGAATGTCTTGCTCCATCAGAGAACGAGATGAGTCCAACCACCTGTCAATCACAGCAACAACCAATCAGATGAGCTGTGGATAGAAATATCGTCCAGATTGAATAATGCCGCTAATTTCAAATTAACAATATTGTTGAAAGTTTCAGTGAAAGGTTATTTCGTAGTGGTTTCATCACCCTGCATTGATAGTGGCTTTGTCCACTAGCGAGAGTGGCTGGTACATCTTGGCCAGCTCAGCAGGGGGCAGGTTGGGCTGGCTGGTGGTAAGAGTGTTGTCTCCGAACCAAAGGCTTGTGGCAGATACTGGCATCCCATTCTCTGGGTCGTAGGTCGCCGTCATGGTCTTACTGTACATCGGGCTTCCTTTAAGGGGATATGGAGTTATGCGAACAGAAGTTTGATGAAAGCAAGAAACGGAATGTTTTCAAAACATTTATGTTTTTTAAAATGTTTATGCAACGACGCATTTCACAGTACCCGATCCTCCGGGTCCCCCGCTGAGGACATCCATGTCCAGGATGTCGTCCAGTAGCGGGTTCTTTTCTTTCTTCTTCTTCTTCTTCTTGGATGGATCATATGGAGGCTTCAGCAGGGACAGTTCCTCTGGTCTCCTGATGTCTGAGGTGGAGGGAGTGGGAGAAGGTGTCAGGGACCAGGAAGGACGTTTTCAAAACGGTCCCGTTTCCGACTCAAATTCAATCCAGGATATATACTTTTTTTAAATTTAAATATAGGACACACTGAATCCCAACAGAAGAGCGCAAACGGAGAGGCGCACTGCTCCCCGGACAGAGAAACTCACTGAGCGCTCGACAGATCTCCGCCACCGTCTTGAAGACCACGCTGGAGTAGCTGACAGTCAGTTTGATGGTCCTCATGTTGGGGAGCTGCAGGAACAGCGGTTTGTGCTGGGGTGTGTAGCGCAGATCAGCGTCCGCCTGTGTAACACAGTTATTTTGGTGTTATGTGACTGGTACTCGCAATATTTCTACTCTTTCCTTCCACATTGCCCTGCTTTGGAGATCCTGTAACCTCGGGTGACTTGAGGGAACCTCCCCTGTCCCATATTTAGCTTTCTCCACATTAGGTATGTCATGTTGAAATCCTTAGTCCAATAAGTGTATGCACACTAAAGGTACAGGTAATTGAATAAAAAAATATCAGTGTCGGCCTTCACAAATCCCTGGCGCTCTAACCCTACATAACACGCCACAGACATTAAGTTGGCATCCGTATTACCTGAATTCCATACTTGTCCAGGGTCCAGTGGGTCTTCAGCAGCCAGGATTTCCTCTGCTCCCACCACAGGGCATGGTCGGACCAGTCCTGAGGAGCCTCTGGTAGATGGAAAAAAACATTACTACCGTTATTACTTTCATATTGTTGTCATAGTAGCTCAAGTTTAAAGGGGTAGTTCACCCCCAAAATTGATTGGACACTTTTGCATGTCAAGTTTAAAGGGTCTCAAGGTGGGCAACATTACTGCTACCACTCCTGCTATATAACAATCCCTGCGCGTCACAAACAAAGCATTAAAGGTGCGGTTTTATGAGTCGGTCTGACACCATATCCTGAGACACGGAGGCCCGACTGTCTGCTGATGACAAGCTACTTAGTCGTCTATTGTGTCTCACGCACTTCCACCCACCTAGCTAACCAACAGTGAGAATCAACAGCGGTCGAAGCTGCTTTCACACGTGCTCCCCCAACGTTGAGAGATATCCGACTGGGTAAACAGATATCGGATCAGATCCGGGCTGAACTTTGGTCCCTGGGTCTACACGGCCGAGGCATTGTGGTGAAACAAAAGGCAACGCAGCGTGGAGGAATGCATGGCAAACAAGGGCGTGTCCCCCCTAGCAGGGCCCGCCGAGGCTGCGCCGCTCACCCATCTCACACACTTACTGATCTTCTCCACCAGTTTAAGCATGAGGCCTCCGATGTGCAAGTCGCCCTTCACCCTCAGTTTGAATCTCATGGACTCGTCGCCGTCTCTCTGATCCACCTGCACGGCAAGCTCCCATGACGTCTGGCCACACTCCGCCGCTGTGATCATGGCCCTGTACCAACAAGAGAGAGGTGAGAGAGTGGAGGGGCAACAACAACACGGGACGCTCCTGTTTCGATATCGCCATCAGGGACACTGCAGCGTGATTCCTTTCCCCCCCTACACTTTCTTTCGTTAGGAAATATCCCGAATGAAAACGCAAGTGATTTTCAACTTCCTGTGCCAACAGCCGACTTAACTTGGCCCAGAGGTCGGTAAGAGAGCCGTCAGTGTTTCTGCACTAACTGGCCACCCAGGGAGCAGAACATCATCCGCTATTTCTGCAGTATCTCTGTACTGATACTGCAGTCCCCGAACTCCTCCTCTCAGCCAACACGTTTATGAATAATATATCAGCCAACACACTCGACGGAGCTGCTGCACCGGAGGCTGCAGCTCTGAGCAACACACACACACACACACAGAGAGAGAGAGATTACCACTAGATATTGGATTTGAATCACGAGTGTGTGAAATGATGCCACTGTAGGAAAGGAGAGAAGAGGGGAGGGGGAGAAGGGAGGGTTCGGCCGTGGAATGTGTGACGAGCAGGGACACGAATCTGGAGCAGCAGAGCAAGACAACAATCTCCACACACTGCACTGATCTCCCTTCATCTACACTCTGAACTCTGCCAAACAGAATCTGGTGAACAATGGGAGACACACACACACACACACACACACACACACACACTTACAGTGACACTCGGTGTCCTGTAGCTCGGGGCTGTTAGTAGAAATACCTGTCCCATTCGTCCTGGGAAGGCCAGCGGACATGTACATGGAGCCGGTTGAATGAACACACTCTGCTTTCGTTGTGCCGTCCTTCGCAGTTTAAAGTTTGAGCTTGTAATACTGTCCACCAAAATACACAAAAGTCCAATATACTGTCGTAAACAAAACATCAATTTATGCTTTTATATTTTAAAGGACTCTATCCTCATATGACCTACATCCAACTGAGTTAAGGTGGCTTTTAATTCTCCACTACATCCCTGGTGGACTGTTTGCATTGGCAGAGCGTGGAATTGTATTGGGGGTTATGAACACAGCAATGGGGAAAGGTCACCCAGACCCCGTGAAACACACAACAATCCACTTCTACACAAAACACATGTAACACTCCAACAAAACAAAGAGCGTGGACCAAAACCAGGATGCATATCTCCTTACTCATACTTCAGGCAATGAACTGAAAAAATAAATAAATACAATAAATAAATTTTAAAAAAACCCACATATATAAATATATATATAAATATACAAATAAATGCTAATGGAAACAATGAACCTCCAGGGCCACAGCCACAGAAACACGTTCTCTCTTGACCCTTTTCTGAATCCAGAACACGTAAACATCAACCCACTGAATGATTTGAAAGCACCATCAAGTTGTAAATGTTACACCACTTCACATAAATCACCATGAACTAACTCCCTGTCGAGTAGGCCGACATCACCCGGTGGCTTTTCCTTTTGGGAAATACAGTGAAGTCACGCAACTTAACCGCACAACAACAGGAGCGTTCCCCGCCAATTGCGTTGTTATCTGTTTGGAAGAGCAATTACTTTGAGACATTACCTTGATGCAAAGTCTTCCCGTCGGCGCGCGAATCCTGCAGACGTCGCGGTGAAATGGAGCAGAGGTGAGTCTCCTCCGGGAACAAGCCCC
>OMOT01081581.1:0-11280 GCA_900312575.1 Acanthochaenus luetkenii
GATAGTTACTGCACTTATGTAGTTTAAGTTTGAAACTGAGGCCTGAACTGTCGTAGTTTGTCTCAGCTTTCTCATTTCAAGAGGGAATTTATTATAGCTTTGTTTTCAAAAACGTTATTTGTCTTTATTGATCTATTTCGTAATCATTTAGCAAATGTAAGTTTCTAATTAAGGCTCTGCTTCTTTTTTTGTAACGTTATATGTCATAGACGATCGTGTTAGTCACTGATTCGCCTCAGAAGAGTGAGCGACATTTCCAGAGCCTTATTAAAATATCATACGTAAACAAAACAGCGTTCATAATTATGTTTGTGTTATGCCATGAAACAGATGTATTTATCTAATGTTTCAATAAAGCTTTGTTTGAGAAAAAAATGCATTTTGTATTTTCTAATAAGCAATATTCATAAGAAATTTTTTGGTGTATCGTTATCGATTGATCGATTAGTCGTTCATTAACTCTGGCGACTATCGATCAAGGAAATTCCCTAGAATTTGCAACCCTAGATGATTCATTAAATCATTAAGGTCAAACTATGTATAACTGTGTGTGTGAGTGTTTACATTTGCAGGTACTCCACAAAAGGCTTGCAAGAAGAATATGAATGTGTATAAAAGTTCATTTTATAAAAAAATTAAATGCGTGAAAATGACATAAGAAAATAACTTGTATTCAAATGAGTGTTCAAATGCTAATTTGTTCCAAAACACAACAAAAAATGTCTAACGTCTTTCACCACCTCTCGTGAATTATCATCTGGAGACAGACTAACCACAAGTGTGGATGGACAAACTGAAAGAGACGGGAAATGAGAGAAGAGGGCTGTAGTTTGCTAGAGTCAATGGGGCCTCTGTTTAGCAGTCTGGTGTTGGGGGAGAGGAACAGGACTCCAGCTCAGTGCAATCGACTGAGGGAGAGAGAGGGCTCAGATTATGGTTCTCCGAGGTGGATAGAGGGGACAGCTGACCACCATAGACAGAAGAAAGTAAGAGACAGAGCGCTGTGTGTGTGTGTGTGTGTGTGCTTGGCTGATTGCTTGCTTTGTTGGTGATGGTTAAGGAGTAAGGTTCTGCCTAACAAGAGCGGTCACTGCTCACAGCTCCTTGTAGTGAGTTGTGACAGCGTCCTCTGTCTGTTTTGTGTCGTAAAGCAATTCAGCAGATTTCCCGCAAAATCCGACTCAGTGGCACACAATGTAAACTTTTGATGATCTTGTTTGTTCTTTGTCTTAAAAATAAATGTGGTAATGATTTATTGATGTAGAAATGCTACACTTGAATTGACCTGACTAACATGCAAGGATCTCCTTCTACTCTTGTACTCTTCTTTTTTTTAAAGAAAATTTAATTTTACAAATGTTAAAATGTAAAGTACTTCTGACTATGAATGCTATTTATTCCTATTGAAGGCTTAGATGATGAAGACTGTGATATACGGTCGGTTTGTTTACTGTTGACAAAATGTTGGACAAAAGCGTCTGCTAAATGTAATGTAACGTAGCACCATTGACGGTACTTCTTTCATTGCACACATAGACATCCACTGCTCGACTATGTATCTTATCCACTCCAGCCTGCCACCACCACAGTTAACCTAAGAACCCACACACAGAAAACCAATAGTCCTTCTCATGCAAAGAATCACAGGTCTGCTGTACCTTTATTGAAGCTAATCCTCAGAGCCACATCAAGCCAGACAAGCTTCTTAGTGTTATTTATGGGTCTGTCAGTGTGTCAGTGACCCACATGCTGTTGGCATGTTTAGTTTTCAAGTGATACTATGGCAGCATAGTTGTAAATGGTTCACTTCAAATTTTAAAGAGTAAAAAAAGAGATAGCCGCACAAATGAATACCCTGATGAAGGCGTAAGCCGAAACATGTTGGAATAAACCTTTTTTGCGTGGAGATAAGTGTGTGGCTCCCTCTTTTTCACGACCAGCACCTCGTTTGGGTGTGAGCTCTATTCTTTCCACTTTCAGTTACTTCAAATTTTAAGCGGGACATTGGTAAATTCAATACAGCTAATGCACCACAAGCTGTGTAAGTGATAAGCCTAATCATTTCAATTGATACTTAAATAACAATATCAATTGTTACGATTCCGCTAAGTAATAACATTTTAAACAGTAGCTAACAAAGTGGAGACACATAAGTACCAGCATGAATAGGGATTTTCAGTTAAAGTGTTATTGTTTAAATTAGCTGTTACTGTATCATACAGTATGAGTTCACACGTCTCTCTCTCTCTCTCTAAACATATACTGTATTAGTTTTAACGAGTCAGTTGCTCGTCAGCTTATGAGTGAAAACAATCCCCAGATGAAGGCTGTTTTGTCTTGATTTAGAAAAAATAATGATAATAAAAGAAGGGGGACTTCAGGAGTAGCAGGCACGTCTGGAGATCAGGTTTCAACACAAGTTGGTATTGTGTGTTTTCAGGCCCTCCATCAATGGGTGTTAATTTTAAAATGTGTGCACAAACAAACGCCGATGTGTATTTTCAAACCAGAAACCATCCGCACACATTCACATCCGCACATATTTCGAGTTAATCAATACAATGGGCCATAAAGTGTTAACTGCTTACCCACCACTGCAGAATGCCTCTTGGAAAAGTATGAGGGGCACTTAACACATGGAAAGCTCTTCATATCAAGACTAACATATTGGCGTGTCTCATCTATTATGCTTTATGATGTCCTGATAAGCAATGGGACTCTGATCATGACTAAGTAACCTTGCAAAGGCTCCTGACAACAAAGAAAACACTATCAACGACAGGACAGTATTCTGTTTCTGCATATAAGTGTGTTGGAAAAAAGGATTCCCAGGGATTGAGAATAACAGATTCAGTGTAACAGGATTACATTATTCTGATTAAATATTTCCCTATAAATAATTTTAAATGACTTCCTGAAAGTTGGACCCTGGATGCAGAATTTTAGACTAGGTTTTTACAGGAATATACATAAAAATGGAATCGTTCTGTGCCCGGGGACGCCTTAACCGTCCCCCAGACCACCTTTTCAAGTGGTCCCGAGCACGGAACAATTCAAGTGTGAAACAACTGTACCAAAACACGGAAGAGGATTGCTGTAAGAATGTGACGACGTCATAACTATTCAACCATTCGTCCTGTTCAAAACATCAGTGACAAACAATGACCGCAAAAGGATCACTCTGGTCTTCTGAAGCAAGTATACTCTTATTTTGTTCATTGGCGGATCGCAAACCAACTAGGTGCATACTGCCACCTGCTGTATCGGAGTGTTGCTCTCATCTCTCTTTCTCAAGTGTGCTCGGGAACGGAACAACATTGGTCATGTGAAAGCTGGCCGGCGGGGGAGTGGGGAGGGGGGACCATCGTTCTCGGGAACGGAGGCAACCGTTCCTAATGTGAAAACGACCTGAATGAAACGGTGTGAGAGGGACTAGTGTGAACCACTTGGCACTATCCTGGGGAAAGTAACAGGATTACGACAGACAGATAAATCAACAGCTGTCACACACACACATACGTACACACATCTCACAGCTGACAGAGGGACAAAGCACCAACTGTCTGACCTGGGACATGGCCCTGGAACATCATCACTTTAGTGACTAGCCTGTGCAGGGTGTATGTGTGTGGGTGAAAGTGTGTCTGTGTGTCCAAACAAAATCGATCAGCATAGGATGTAATTTAAACAAAGGTAAACATATAGAGGCAAGTCTTAGAGGTACACTCACATATTGTATATCACATTGCACACTAGTAACCCGGCCGCGAATCGGCAAATCCTAGTTGGAATAGTGTAGATAAGAGCCAGGCTGTGGAATACTGGTTGTGCCACTGCTGTGAAGCATCTCAAGATCACAGATCCTTACAGGTAGGGCTAGTGGCTAGTCTCTGTATGTGTGTGTGTGTACGGTGGAGGATGTGGGATCTGCTGACTGCCTGTGTTTTTTATTGAACAGGGTCATCTCATGCCAACATGAAACCCCTGCCTCTTTATCTGTCTACCTGCCAGGACAAGGCCCAAACACATGCCATTCCATCCTATTCAAATGCATGTTGAACTGGCAGGCGGGCACCTGCCTGTGCATGGATAGAAATACACACACATACACACACAGTGGATTCCTCTGGACTGGGCTGGGTGACAGTTGATGCCTTTGATATTCCTGATTGTTTACTGATGACTCATTGTGCTGAGCACCAATGCACTCTTCCCATCCAGAATGCTGCATCCACTAAAATGCATTCAGCTCAAAGCAGCACAGACAAAACAGGTGGGCAGCCGGTGGACGGTTCTGGATATTAAAAACAGTGGGACATCTGTCCCCTTTCTTTTGAATGTCTAGTCTTTCAGTACATGTGATAGGGGGAAGAGGAGGGGGCAACTGGGAAGGCTGTGTCTAGCTGACAGTTGAAAATAGAAGTCAACAGAAACCATGTGTTTACAGGTTTGTCTTAGAGCCCCCTGTAGCATGATGACATGACCAATGTGTTGTCGCCACCGTTTTTTCTTTACAATCAAATGTTAATGAAAATGGCATAATTAGCTGAAATGACAGGGATCTGAACAAGCATTATAGAATTTTCATATGCTCTATCGTTGGTAAATAACTATCAATCAATCTTTATTTATATAGCCCTTTTATACAAGCATGTCTCAAAGGGCTTTACATTGCATGCATCATATACATAGTGCATCACATCATGTACTACACTACACACACACATATATTTGCATGTCTTTGACTGAGGGAGGAAACCGGAGCACCCGGAGGAAACCCACGCGAACACGGGGAGAACATGCAAACTCCACACAGAAAGGGCCAGGCGAGATTTGAACCCAGGACCTTCTTGCTGTGAGGCGACAGTGCTAACCACTGCGCCACCGTGCCGCCATTTGCATTAACTCTAAAATACAATACATTTATAAAAGCGATGCACACAAAAAACGTTTACAAAAATATACAGTATGATGTGGTACTGTCTGTGTCTGTGATGCCATTAGTCAGCATTCTAAACAAAAATCAGAGACTGGACAGTGAAGAGAGCAGTCTCACTTTATAGTGCATTTCAACCGGCAGAGACCGCACAACGTGGCCTCAGCCAACTGGATAAAAAGAACACATCTGGCATCCCAAGTCAAAACCCCAAAGCTGCCAAACTCTGTTGAAATATCTGGCAAGGCTGTCCAGTTCCACTCTAACAAGTGAACAAGCAAATGTAAAACATGGGTAAAACAGAGATAGCTGAAAATGCAGGAAAAAGGGCTATTTTAGGCATGAAGGGCTGCTAACCCTAAAATAATTTCATGAGCATGGGTCTCAATTGAAAGTTGTAATGTCCCATGGTCTACATGTCTTTTTCAGAGAAGAATACAATTCTGGGGAAAACACTGAATATTTGGTCAAATTTAAAGATGTTGAATATTGGCACAAAATATCAGCTATTGGCCTAAACATTTCGGTATCTGCCTTCCAAATCCCATATCAGTCGAACCCTAGTTACTGCAGTGGCAATTTATGGAATAACTAGAATGTAAAATGATACTAAATAATATATATATCACATTAACCATCAGTTGTTGACCAGGCTTCCATACTCTATGGTATTTTTCCTTCCAGACACGCCCCTTAAACATCACATCTCAGGAACTACATTCGAAAATCCTGACTTTGCTAGCCATATTTACCTGCTTGTTGGGTCATGCGTGTGCACTCAACCCATACTTTCAATATTAAATTCAATACCAGTCTAATGTTTGGGCCCCTCTGGTAATATTAAAGCCATTCGGATCGAACTCTAAAATGACCACCATTATGAGATAAATTATAATTATCACTTTTCTGCTGGCCCCAAGTGAAACACAGGAAGGGCTGCGATAAATACCCCAATAAAATAAGCTGTGGTAGAAAACAGCTATTGCTTTCTTTCTTGGCAGACAATGAGCTGAACAAGGCAGGACAAGCCAGGCTACCATCCCTTTCACATCAGTCACCTTCCACACATCTATACTACCACTTCTCTGCCCGCTCCAGTCTTGTTTCTCTCTCTTCTCTGTACCGACGGAGACAAGAACTGGGGTGGAGAGAGGTCAAGATTCCATAGCAGTGGTGGGGCGCTGGGATAATTTTGGAACCATTTCCTGTTTCATATTTCCAATATCAGTTCAAATACTTGTTATGGGTTGAAAATGAATTGTCACTGTATTTAAATTTTCTAGCAGTAGAGAGAAAGCTCCAGGAACTGTTGCTGATACATGAATGTAGGGGAAACACTGGGCAGGTCCTTGGAAAGTACTAGGAGTAACCTGTTTGGTTATCATCCATCAATCTACCTCCACCTCAGACTCATTTTAATTCAGTTTGCTTTTCCCATATCCAATGTCCTTGCTAGCACGGATTCCCCAATGAAATCTGTTCATTTTTCGGATTTGTCCCCCTGACTTGCTTTCTCTCTGTCCATAAGGCCCCCGTACTCCCAAATGCGCGCACACACACACATTCCTAAGGCTCTCTCATTCCTTTCTCCAGCGTGCATGAGTTGAATATTAATGGCTTGTACGACACACACACATATATATACACACACAGGGTGGAGCTGTTCTTTAGCATAAACATTTCCACTGTGAAGAAGAAAAGTCAAACGTCCATGTTCAGAGGGCCACAGCTGTGTCGTCAAGGATACAGAGATCTGTTTGGAAGGAGTTTTCCCTCAGAGGACCCCAGAGTTGCCCGAGGATATGCCGCACCCTTACAATGGCTGAGGCCTAATAGTTTTCATATGAGTTGTTACATAACTGATATCTGACATCATAGCATGACCCTGATGTAAAAACATGACAAATTAATAATGTGTGCTCTTCAAGGGAAAACCCATTCCGAAACAAAATTCACACATGCTGTTCCCACAATTTTCGCCAATTCAGTCTTGAATTGCGAACACAAACAAGTCTCTCCCAAAACTAGAAACAACAAAACCACGACTGCCTTGATGATTAACTGGACTTGGATACTATTTACCCATATTTACCTGTAGTGTGTAAATCAATACTTGTTGCGATTGGTCAGGAACAATCCAGGCCGAGGATTTAAATACCATTGGTCCAGCTGACTATGAATTCAGCAAAACAGCCCATGAATCGTAAAATGGTCACATATGAGCGAATATGATTGAAAATGAAAATGAGCAGTTAATGGTGCTGGATCCAGGCTAACAGGGCGGCTGCAGCTCAGGAGGTAGAGTTCCCGCCCAGCGACCACAAGGTTGAAGGTTCGAGTCCAGCTCCTCCAAAAATGTGTTATAGTGTCCTTGAGCAAGACACCTAAGCCCCAAATTGCTCCCGTTGAGCAGGTTGGTGCCTTGCATGGCTGCCTCCGCCAACGGCATGATATCACAGAGTTTGCAGGCCATTTAGAGTAAGAATTCTGCAGAAGATTAAGTAAATCAGAAGAGGCAGGTCCCGCAAACTGCTTCGATTATGTCTGAATCTGTGAAATCCATCGTTACGTGTGTGATGAGATGCGTTTTCAAAATAAATTAGGATTTTACAAATGTTCTAGTGTGTCTGCAGCCTTATGCTGAATTCCCTTTCACTTGAGCTACTCAGAACATAGCAGATTGATCCATGTCAACACATTATATAAATAGTACTGCCATCCTCAAGGAAGTTATAGCCCCGCTAACATTTCATTTATCTTGGCGTGACGGAAACATCAGTCTGTAAAATGTAAAAGCCGTCCAGATCGATGACTGAATACTGAGTTCAAGTTCAAGTTCATTTATTTATATAGCCCTTTATCACAAGCATGTCTGTCTCAAAGGACTTTAGGAGCCATGCAAATGTTTTATTACCCATGTTACCCTGTAAAACGAATCCAGTCCGAATGGGGCTAAAGTCAATTATTTCAGCTCATTGCTAAAAGATAATTTTTCACCAAACCACTCCACTCTATCTAGCTTATGCCCCGAGTCATACAGTGCTCATGCATGATTTAATTCTGCAAGCTTACAGCTCAAAATGCAATGTCTATGTGGCAGGCAAGGAGGTTGGCAACAGTCAAAAGACATGCATATATATGTGTTTGTGTGTAGTGTGGTGCATGGTGTGATGTACTATGTATATGATGCAATGTAAAGCCCTTTGAGACATACTTGTATAAAAGGGCTATATAAATAAAGATTGATTGATTGATTGATTGATTTCCAATTCACTCTTTGACTATTACAATGTTCCTGCCTCACCCCTTTCTCTCCAATGTCCCCTCATACCAACAGTAAATCTCATTCTCCTCCTTTTCATATCAAGTTTTTCCTCCTGCCTGCTCAGCTAAATTAACTAATACTGTGCTGCTGGCAGAAGAATGTGAGGAATGTTCTTTTTCTGTCCAAGACCTGCTCTCTGTCTGAAGTGACGGTGTATTACATAATAAGATGAAAATGGATGTGATTACTTCCTTTCTAAAAGCCCTCTTTAGTTGTCCCATATTTGGAGATGTGATAGCATGACATTTTGTTGTGTGCCCTAGGTCAGTTGCGATAATAATCATATCACAGTGATAATCTATGTTGTTGTTACCAGGCTTTCATCCCTGGACATGAAAATACACAATTACATCAGTGATTGGATTTATTGGAAGAGCGACAGTACAGTGTGTTGTGTTACATGTACAGACACAAACATCTCAAATATCCTTCTCACCAAGTCCTGATATAAGACACTGTTGCCAGCTTTCAATAATTCAGCAAGGAGGAGGTTTACTTTATGTGCATCCAAAATCCTGACCAGGTACTAAACAAAAAAGCAAGACAGTGTCAGGTTGGTCTGGTCCGTCCTACCATCCATAGTGTGCATAGAATGTATAGCACAATTCAGGCTCGTTTACATCAAGTGGCAAAGATCATGCAGTGTCAACCACGTTGCCAAACAAGCCCTATTGTTCTTACAGACCCCTCTCAGATCTTTGAGGTACCTCTACAGAACCCATACACTTTACCAATGTATGGCTCCCTGCCTGTATGTATGTACTGCAAAGCATATTTAAAGCATGTATGGTAAATAAACCATCGGCACTGAACACATTTGACAAATAATGTGTATGCCACGAACAAATCTTCTGGGGTGGTGCATGCCAAAATGGCTGCCTAAAATATATATGATTATATATAATCCACTAAGAAGTCATGACATGCAGCCCAGACAGTTTGACTGCTGCAGTCTACTGGGCCAGACTGACAGCAAATTAGAGCAGTGTGCTAAAGCTCTTGATAAGGTCAAGGAATACGTTGTTCTACGGTGTCTGGTTAGCTCTGGAAGTAAACTACTGCTTTGTGGAAGAATAGAATAGAATAGAAGTAGACAGAATAGAAAAGAAGCAAACAGAATAGAACTGACAGAACAGAATTAAAAAAAAAATAAGTAAACACAACTGAAAATAACAAAGTAAGTTAACAGAATAGAATAGAATACAATTAAATAGAATAGAACACAACACAATAGATCAGAATAGAGTACAATATAAAAGAAAAGAATTGACCTGAACAGAACAGAAAAGAAAAGAGCAAAGCAGAATAGAGTGAATCTGATTTGAACAGAATAGAGCAGCACAGAATAGAGCAGAACTGATTTGAACAGAACAGAAAATACAAGAAAATTAAAAACAACAGAATAGAATAGAACGCCTGTCACCAGACCACCAGGGGTTACTGTGTGTGACCACAATGTTCCATCAGTCTGTTTCCCTGTGTGTGTGTGTGCTGGAACAACTGACAACAGCCACAGGTGACAGGAGGGGGACTTGTTATGCGCTTCTGTTCTCCGTCATAAATCATTCCGCTCACGTCCGTCATTAGTTCGGTAGCCTGTTCGCCTGTTCGCCTGTTGGCTTTGGGTCCACAGCACTGCTGCCTTCACTTCGTCTGTAGTTAGCTCGTGGGAGAAACCTTGGTAGCTTGAAAATACGCCCAATACGACTGTCAACCCGTGTGCGTTGGCATTTCACGTTACAAACGCTGTCAGAAAAGGTATAACCGCCTCACGTGTGAACACGCAGATGGCACTACTGTGTAATAATCACTACCAGGTCTACATGACGGTTAGGAAGTAACGTTAATTCATCCGGGAACATTTACTTGTGCCATTCCAACTTTCTAATGCAACTCGCCCCGTCATTCAACAAGCGATACGCGACTTCGTAGTCCCTCCGCAAACTCACGTTTTACGGAGAGACTTCATCTGACATTTCCACGCGTTCATACCTGTAGGGGCGGTCGAATATCCCGTGGAAAGTCTGGGCCGTTAGATCCGGTCGGACAAGACGTCCAAACTTGGCGATGTGGTGGCGGAGTCGCGGTTCTTCTTCTTCTTCGCGAACAACTCGAGCAGCTGCACCGTTCTTCTTCTAGTGTGAGAAAGGAGGCGTCTCGGCAGTTGAAAGAGGCACAGCAGCCCCGACGGATTCCCGGTAGAGTCGCCGGTCATCCCATTACAAACTGGGGCAGCCGAGTTAGTCTGCGCTCTCCATGCCTACGTCAACGCCACCCACCTTTTCTGCTCTAGAGACCCATGGCTGGCTCGGCTAACGCCTGATTAAAAAGAGGGGGGAAAAGAAAAGTGCTTCCCAAACTGCGGTCCGTTAACCTCCATTGGTCCTGCAGGGTTTAATACGTGCATGGTTATTTGATACACCCAGGGGTCCAAGCAACATGAGGATCAGCACTATAGTTTCATTTTAGATTAAGAAAGTGAGAGCATGATATAGTAATACCTACTTGGATTTTTTTCTGGATGTAAAGCATAGAGAGTTGTCAAGTTCTGTACCCAAATCATACCAACTGGATAAAAAGAACACATCTGGCATCCCAAGTCAAAAGCCCAAAGCTGCCAAACTCTGTTGAAATATCTGGCAAAGCTGTCCAGTTCCACTCTAACAAGTGAACAAGCAAATGTAAAACAACATGGGTAAAACAGAGATAGCTGAAAAGGCAGGAAAAAGCAGGAAGAGCTGCTAGCCATATTTACCTGCTTGTTGGGTCATGCGTGTGCACTCAACCCATACTTTCAATATTAAATTCAATACCAGTCTAATGTTTGGGCCCCTCTGGTAATATTAAAGCCATTCGGATCAAGCTCTAAAATGACCACCATTATAATTATCACTTTTCTGCTGGCCTCAAGTGAAACACAGGGAGGGCTGCGATAAATACCCCAATAAAATAAGCTGTGGTAGAAAACAGCTATTGCTTTCTTTCTTGGCAGACAATGAGCTGAACAAGGCAGGACAAG
>OMOT01081583.1:0-13853 GCA_900312575.1 Acanthochaenus luetkenii
CTAATAACACCATTCCTTACTTACCTATCCCCCCACCCCCTATCTCTAGACTTGCATCCTTCCCTCCTCTCTCCCCAGAAGATGTCCTCACACTTGTCATGTCAAACCGAGCAACTACCTGCCCCCTCGATCCAATCCCATCCACTCTTCTCCAAACCATCTGTCACGGTTTGTGTATTGTTCGGACCCAAGAGCAGACACAGGAGGAGGAGGCAGGAGGTTCCAGGTGTAATGGTGTATTTAATCCAAGTAGGGAGACACAGGTACAGGTATAGAGTCATGCACAAGAAACATGCAGACTAGGAATCGCGAAGAGAAACCATATATATCATTCTTCACAAACTTAACATACTTAACAACCCAGCACCAGACCGACGGGGAAACAGAGATTATATACACACCAGGGATAATGACCGGATATGACACAGCTGGGGAACCAAGGGGCACATGGGAAACACACAGGGACCCTCTGCTGGCCTAAACGGGTAACAGCAGAGGGCAGACAGGGAAGACCAGGCGGGATCGTAACACTCTCCTAACATCCCTCCGTCTGCCACAATATATACAGTATATATACTGTATATATTGTGTGTGGCACACAGAATCACAGAGCACAGTACATTATTCACTGTCTCGGGGAGAAAGTGGGTTAGTCCGTTATGGGCAATGTCACTAAAGGGTTTATCTTTTTCCAGTCCAGGTGTTGGTACACAGGGCAGGCTCTCATACAGTCCGGGGGTCAAGGCGGGAGAAGGGTTCTCAGTTACCAAACAGGGCACTCAGACACTGTGAGGAAATTGGGATGTTGCAAAATTAATAGGAAACCCAAACTAACTCTACAGCAAAGAAAAATAGCAGTCTCGGCAGTCTCATTCCACGCTCTCGCTTTCGCTTTCTTCCTCCTACTTTCCCCATGGGTCACACACTTTCCTTGGCTTTCTCTTCCCTTTTAAACTCTGCCGCTCCGTGTTCTGATTGGCCCTGCTTGTTCCCTCTAATTGCCTCAGCTGCCTCCCATCGATCGTTGATTGGGGCGGACGTCCGTACATGGGCCTCAGTACACTCAGTGTCCACGTACTGCCCCTCTTTTACCTCCCCCCTCCTAAACTCCCTCCGTCTGCCACAATATATTTCAAAGATATGAATGGGACTGGCAGTAGTGTTGGTTTTCTTATGTTGTATTACATTCCTGCACTTCTGGTTGGTCACATTAATGCTGTTTGGTTAAGCCATGAAAATAGCATAGAAGTTGCCTGTGTTTTGCACCATGCACAACATTGCATGCACAGGGATGTATGGTTTTTCTGTGGATGTGTATCGACTGTGAGACATGGTGAGTTGTTGTGTGTGGGTCGCAACTCTCAAGTCCTCCTCATTATCCAAACACCATATGGCATTTACATGACATTCTTGTGCTTCTCCCTTAAAGCTACTATCAGTACTGACTTCCGAGCGTCTTGTCTGCTCACCAGTGAAGGCTGTTAAATAAATTAGTGTTTCAGAGAGAAAGATAACAGGAGAGGGGGGGGGATGATCAGTAGGCTGAGCGTGGTGGCATAGTTAACGTGCCATGGCCTCCTGGATTAAGACGGTCTATGAATTATTCATCTGGCTGTGACAGAGTGATAATGACATGAGAGGTCAGAGGGCAAGGCAGGAGTCAACAGTACACTGGCACCCACTCTATTAATCTCAGCCCAAGCACTTCACACCCAGCGCAATGATAATAGCTTCAATCACAACTATTGTAGAGACACTCCTCTCTGTACTGAACCAAGCATCGTGTCCTCCAACACATCTGTTACAACCGCGCTCCATTAGCAGTCACGTCTCATAATGATGACCTCACTGTCCATCTGGCAGGTGTTGCCAAGGAGATAATATGAAACCCCTTGGTCTTGATTTTCAGGTTTGTGTATTGAGGTTTGTGTGTTGAGAGAACATTGTTACAGTTTGAGATGGACTGAAGAACAGAGAACATATTTACAGTTTGAGGTGGACTGTAGAACAGAGAACATACTTACAGTTTGAGGTGGACTGAAGAACAGAGAACATCTTTACAGTTTGAGATGGACTGAAGAACAGAGAACATCTTTACAGTTTGAGGTGGACTGAAGAACAGAGAACATCTGTACAGTTTGAGGTGGACTGAAGAACAGAGAACACTGTTACAGTTTGAGATTCCCAGCTGATTCAACCAGCTCTGTACTATAGACTACAGACTACTATACTATAGACTACTATAGACTATAGTCTACTATATTATATTTTATATTATTTCAGAGTTTCCTGCCTAGAGCAGAATTCTAACATCCTCCATGTAAGCTGGGTATTGTGGCAGCCTCACATCTCAAAGCCATGGCCTCATGAGTGCCAGTGTCCAGAATGACTCGAGCAGCTTGTCAAATGCATGTCTCATACAGCCACGGATTGGCCTGTTGGTCCACACACTGATGCCGTTACTAATGCTGTGATTTATTGGTCTGTCAGAATCCTCTCTCTTCATCTAGCCGAGGCTTTGGAGGGTCGACCCAGGTTAAGTGCCTTGCCTGAGGGAGAGGTGGGATCCATGCTGCATTTTAATGTCCAGGGTCTTGCTTCGCAGAGGGATGGAGATTACAGGTTTACTTTGCCCCGGGGAAGAAGTAACACATGCTGATGTTAAATGGGATCAAGAGCGAGTGCTGTGTGGTAGCAGGTCTAAATGAAGAAGAATTCACTCTAGGGCCAATGCATATTTATAGGCCAATTACACTGATACTGTTCCCACTGCAGTGCTGTATGTGTGTATATTTACTGAACATTTGTACCGTATTTTCCACACTATAAGGCGCACTTAAAAGCCTATAATTTTCTCCAAAAACGACAGTGCGCCTTATAATGCGGAGAGCCTTATATACAAGCATCTGAGCATGAGCATATAGTCCAGGCTTAACACACGGAGGCATAGTCCAGCATATCACATGCGTAGTATTATTGTCCAGGGTTTACATGGGTGTAGATAGCCGGACACAGGTTCTTGGCCGAGGGGGATTCAGGGTCCGTTCGGAATCCCCAGCTCTCTCGATCCTCTCCCTGTCTCTCACACTTTCTCTCACACAACCCATGGGATACACACCTCTGTCTACGTTCCCCCCCCTGTATCACTCCCTCTGTATGAATCACCCCCTCTTTATATAGGGGCCTTCTTGGCCCCTATTGGCCCTATCCTTCTCCCCGCTGCCTCTCACAGCTGCCTCTTGTTTGGGCTGAGTAGCTAAATGGCTGTGCTTGGGCCCTAGCGCCCCTAAAGGCACCTGCACACACTGCCTTCACTGCTCCTCTCCACCCAACGTCCCTCTGTCCGCCACAATGTGTTTCATCCATTTCTGTCTGGCCACCCCCTTATTCTTAAGTTTGGACTCCAACCACTTCCACATACTTTCAGCTAGAGACTCCATTCGAACTTTAAAATTTTCACGCACTTTAAGAAGTGTGCTACTACTGCCCCTACCACTCCTCCTCTTACTACTACTACTCATCCTCCTTGTTCTTCTCCTCCTACTACTCCTCTAACAACTCCTTCTCCTAATTATCCTACTCTTAATACTCCTATAACTACTCCAACTATTCCTACAACTAGTCGTCCTCCTTCTGCTCACGCTACTCCTCCTCCAAGTACTCCTCCGTCAGATAATCCTAATAATATTTACAATACAAATGTATAACGTCGCTACTTTTTTAGTGACTAGTGCTTTTTAGGGATGAATGGTGAAAACTCTTCAAACAAAACAAATGTCGTAGTCACATCTGCGCTTCGTACCCATGGCATTACCATTGTACCCATAACCACGGTAAAGAATACCCTCTGGAGTATTATTGCTATATTCACTGCATGTATTTGGATTCTCCCTCCACAGCAGGCAATGGCAACATACATGCAGACTGAACTGTCCAAGATAATAGGTATAGCAAAATTATGCATTTGGGTGGATATTCACTTCCACCACATTTGACAATGGGTGATGAGTTTTGCAGAAGTCTTGAGTAATGAGTTTTGCTTGTACCGTCCCTCAGAGGTCCTCTGTAGATTTCATCCCTCGGCTTGGCTAACTAGATCACCTCTGGGGCCTACTTGAGGCTTCCAACCTCAAAGAATGGCTTGTCTTGTTTCTTCCTGATCTCTGACATCATCCCTTATAGTGAGCATGTACGTGATCTTTTACGGCTGGATGGAAGGTCCACATATATTTCACATCACCCTTAGGTTTTTGGGAAGCCGGGTGTATTGGACCATTCAGTTACGTGGCGCTCAAGTCTGTTTGGAGACTGGATTTTTCCGTCCCGTTTTCCTATCCACGGACATCAACATCTTCAATTGACATGTCTTTTGAATGTAACAGTTATAATGTTATGTTGCGATTAAACCGTGATGTTTCCATTTTAAGATTTTACCTGATATCCAAACTTTCAACTGTTTGGTTTGTATCCAACATTTACATAAACATAATGATTTACTACTCGATAGCTAAATGGATACAATGGATATTTAGACCAACTATACTGCACGTCTCCATAATATACAATCGTTGTGTTCAAGAACTTACCTCATATGTGATCTGTGAACCATGATGCCGCCATCACAATCACAATCATTTGCCAATCATAATAAATGTTAAGGAACTTAACCTGGTGGAGTTTGTGCAAGAAACTGGAACATGCACTAACCATACGTGTTGCCATCTTGATAGTCTGTATGGAAGCTTGTTATTTTCCCATTTCCCAACTGCAGCATGAACACAGGAAAGCAAACAAACATGAAAGCCTGCCCCAACAACTTATTTCCTCAATTGGCAGCTGATGAACAAGAGGTTGTCTTGGCTGAAAAAAAGCAACTTCTGAGGCGTTGCTGGACCTCCAGACCTTTGTGACCAATGGCATGTCATCCCTCACTTTGTCATGTTTAACTAAAACCAATCCCCATTCAAAGCAGCATCCATCAGTGTTAGTTGAGAACAATGACAGATTGCCTTTCCGCTGCACTCAAAAGCATCTGGATCCTTTCTCTACTCCCCCTCTTTTATTTATGGTAAACAGCCTGAATAACAGCTGGGCAATGGGAATTTACAAGTTAATCAATTGTTAGTTAGAGCCACAGTGATGCCCCATACCCAACCATCTGCATGTTAATGTTCATTTACCATGCTAATTTTCCCATTGGCAACATCTTATCTATTGATTTCTTCTTGAGAGATTTATCCACACTTATTATTATGAAATGCTTAATGATGATAAAGTTTTAAGGAAAATACATGTAAAATGTTGTTGGAGTTATATTCAGTCTGTGAGGGATACGACGTTAAGCTTCCAGGGTACGAAAAAACTAACTAACTCTTGCACACAATTAATTCAGTTGCTGTCAATAAACATATGTACACAATCGGCACAATACTACAAAAGCAGTTACCCTGTGGTCCCATTTCCATTTTATTTTTCCAGTGGGTTGTCCTGGAAGTCAGATTAAGTTGCACACGTTGATGGCGAATCTAGGTAAGCACTGTTTACGTTGGACACTATGCTTCCTGTTAAAGTGAAGTTGCCTTTGTCTCTCCAGACAGGTATTTGTGCCTGTGGCAGGGTCTTGGTATTTTGTTCCCTCCTGCTCCTCCTCTGTATCACAAGAAGGCCCAGATGCACAGAGGCCTGGCCTAACAGGTCAGTCATGAGTATTCCTCAGCACGCGGTCAGCATTCCACGTGACCCTCTTGTAAAATGCCAGCATGTTCCCGCAACTAACAATTGGATCGTAAAAATAAGTGGGCAAAATCATTATTTTCTTCCTTGGTTGCTGTCAAGAATAATTGTGTACTTGTATATTATAAAATATGTTAAGAAATATGTAATATTAAGTCTATTTAAATAATTTATCAGAGAGCAATTAATCTGAAGATAATTCATAACAGTAATCAATCAGACAATAGAACCTTTAGGAAACGTTGGGATACTGGTCTTCTCTCATAACTTCACAAATGTAGAAATTGCGTAATATTTATATTAAATCTGTTTTGTTTGGCAATGCTATCTTGGCAATCTTGAGCCAGTGTTAGGTTAGGGCACCATTCACAACTGTGCTGGGAGCACTGGTATTCACCTTTACCCATTTCCCGATTGTAGCGAGGAGACCACACTACTTTATTTATAATCCAACCAACCTCTGTGTGTAACTCCTGCCCCTTCCTCTCGCTCGCATCACACAGTGAGGTAACTTCCCTCTGCACTTCCACCACTGCTGTTGCATTCCAACATTGCTCTAGGACAGCAGCCCAGCAAAGCTCTATACTCCTCAAATCACAAAGAGGCCCGGATCAGAGCCGAGCTGGACGGGAGCCAGGATCCAGGCCCTGACAGCCCAGGCAGCTGGGGGCGGCCTGTAATAAGTGGGAGACAATGAGAACTAGCTCACCTCCCACGCTTTGCATGTGGATGCCGATTCAGACTTGAAATTATATGGGTTCATAGGTTTTTCATGGACCATGCTAATTATGAAAAGAAATCTAAAAGACAAATGCGTTTGTTTGGTAGAGGGGATATACATTGAGGGTAATTTATTTGTAACATAACACACTGCAAATTGACAGAATATGTAATGTTCAATTGAAGTGACTGAAGAGATTTTCCAGAATGACGGACAAAGATTGATTATCAATACACACACACACATACAAAGAGGCATGCTGGACTTCTTCTGCTTTTGAATTAACCTAAACCTTTACCAAGTGCAAAACTGTTTTGTTCTATCATATCATGGTAAATTAATGTGCTATGATCTTTTTTTATGTGTTGCTTCTACTTTATGAAATTTAATTGCACTGGACTGAGTCAGTTGTAAACGCTGGACAACTATTTACATTTCTTAACGGTAAATGTTTTTGCACATGGCAAACCAGACACATTTAAGGTGTTCTGTTTTAATGAATAATAATGAACAGATCACTGTGAGGTAGATGGTGTTGGTGCTTTAATGGTCCCTTGTAGCCTCTTAAGCCTCTGGTGATAAATCTCACACAGACTCACCCGTATAACTAAAACCCAAACCTCATTCAACTTCACATCCATCAGTGTTTGGCTGAAAGCGATGACAAAGCACTTTCAATTACACCAGTAACTGACTCTGGAAACAGTTCATAGCAGGGTCCAGGCTCTGAGAGTAGAGGAGAAACAGAAGGGGGAGGGCAGAATAGCTGGTAGGGCATCCGTTTGACTCACTCCCAAATAATAAAAAGGGTGGTGCGACTCGGGGACACAAGGGTTGCCGCCAGCATTGCGAACCCAAGGACAATTCACCTATTTTGTGTGCTGTCACCCCTGTAGTCTGATTTATGGTTGGCACATCCTTCCTACGACCCATTCGTCCATCAGCTCGGCACTATAAGGATACTCTGGTGATTAGAGGCTGAAGTATCAAAGCGTCCTCAGCCAGGGCCCTTGTCTAGTACCAGAGGGCACTACTGAATGGGGAGTGTGATAGTTGGGAGGGAGAGTGTGTTGCAGCCAGAGAAGAGTGTCATTCTTAACCCTGAGCACCAGAGGATAGAAGAGCTTTTTGAGAATCCATCAACTGTGGATGGTTCATTCTATAACGTTGGTGTTTTATTTTCCATTTTTCATCCCAATTTATAATTATATTATGTGGAGTGTGCGCTCTCTAAACGTTAACATGGCAGTGTTTAATTGGAGTGATTTTAGTCATAATTGCATGATCCTCTCTACCACTTTTGGCTTCCACCTTGTTTGAATAAGCAGGCTAATTTCGGAATCCAGCCTCAAAATTAATCAGTATAGCATACTTAATGTTGAAGTTCAAAAGTGAAATAATTGAGAAAATGTGAATCTGCTTTGAATAACAGAATGCTTAATCATCAGCAACAACAACAACAACCGCCGCAACAATTACAACACCAGTCCAGGAAAGATCTAAATGCGGTGAAAGAATATCACTGTGAACAATAAGTGATGGTTGTTTTTTCTCTCTTTTAAAAATGCCTTTATTACATAAATAAAAGAGTCTAATCCTCCAGAGAGACTGATCTTTTAAAGCAGCTCTGACTCCAAACCCCCTGATGAAAGGCCCACACTAACATCAGGAGTCCAGAGCCTTTGCTCTCTAACTTCAGGCAATTATGACACAGAGGAGATCTTTGCCTTCTGCACTCCAAAAGAAGAAGAAAAAAGGCGTTGCTTTTTTCCAGGCTTAGTTGTAAAAATATGCTTGCTCTCCTCAATTGCAGTCACCCCGTGCCCTTTGCAATAGCAGCAAGGATGTATGGGGCAAGCCATGGGGCAAAACAAATCACTTGTGATTTACTGAATTATAAAGATTTTAATAGCTGCAATGTTTCTCTCTCAGATTCTTCTTTATTTCCAGGAGTCAAAGTTTCCTGGCTGCCCCAGGCTTTTAAAAAGCAGTAATTGGCCAACAGAGAGACATAGCATCTCCCTGAGTGATTGAGTGTATTTGTTGCTATGAACTTGAGGGTATCACTCTAAAGATCATGGGTCCAGGTTGTGAGAGCCTGTAACTTATCAAGCGCAATTCAGTTTACATCTACAGAAGTCAGACTACTTTTGCATGCAGTTTTGTTCGCAGTGCTAACCTTTTTATGGACTTTCAGTTTTGTGTTGTTGTTGTTGTTTTGTTAATTAGTTGTGTTTCCAAATAACTTGGTTAGTGAGCGAAGGACCGACTTGAATTAATGCTGAATAATTGTTATGATAAAGAGCGTGACTGTAAATCTTGTGTGCAGCTAAAGCAGTGACACTAATAAATATTATCTTTGAGAAATCATATTGATTTATGAATCTATAGTTTTAGAATATAGTTGTATTTTATTTATTTATCTGTGTTTCCACCTGGCCTTGAATCAGTACACAACTTACATGAGTTTTCCTACTACAAAAAAAATGTTTAAAATATAAAAGTATATCCATATATCCATTAATAATATAATATACAAGTACATTTTAAGGATTTTTATATTTTTTTAATTTAATGCCTCAAGAAGAATGTTTCAGCATAGAAAATGTATCCTCCTCCCACTTAATGTGTGAAAACGCTATTATATGAGCATGATTTACAGCACCATGTCTCACCAAATCCTATACCGATACAACCGCACTTACTTCCTCTCTTGCCTGAGACTACCGGTAAATGAGGTGGACTCTCAATAAAACAACCGATCAGCTGTCGTCTTTAAGAAAGTAGGACAGTAAACATGTGAAGTTCATACAGTCTGAGCTGTGTTGTATCCTAGCATGTTTTCAGCTGGGAGATCAGAACTGTCAGCCATGTTCTTTTTGCATAATTGGCCATCTTTCCACTATATCGACTCTATAAACTACACATGCTCCTGAAATGTGTTGTAGTTGATCGTTTTCATGGTTTATATTTAGATTGTATATAAAAGTATCAATTGTATCTCTTTCACTCTTCTTTAGTTGTATTATTAAATTACTCATCTACAGAACAACTCTCATCTTGAAAGTGTGTGCTTCCTAAGCAAGGCAGTAGCTACAGTATATTAAGTAAATCCACCAGGGAGGCATAATCGAGTTTGACTCTCTACTGGTGGTCTCCTTGTTAGTGTTGTGAGTGTCAGAACTGACAGTGCAGGTAGCTCAAATGCCACTTAAGGTTTTAGCTTCAGTGGCTTTTGGAAAGAAATGACCGTGACCTGTGTAGCTTGAGCCCACATCCCACACCCTTTCTGCCTGACAGCCGCTCAATGGCAAGTGTCTGCCAGCATGCCGAGGGGAACGCTGCCAAGCAGCCGGAGATAGAGATGATTACCACATCCCTCTCTCCCTCTCAGCCTGCTCACTGAAAACTGATACCTACCAACAAACTGCTGTCAACATGTTAGCAAGGCAGAGAGAGAAAAGGAGAAAAAGAGATGAGTGTGGGAGAGTCAACTAGGGAAGTCCAAACAAGCAGTCAGGATGAATTATAATGGAACAAGTATTTTGCTGTTTTCACACCTAACACTGTTGTGATAGGTGATAGACATGAAGAATGCAATCAACTGCATAAGGAACTAGCATGGTTAGACAGGCACACGCCTACAGCGTGATGAATGTCGTCACAAAAGAGATAATAGTAGACTGATGTAGTCACAAGGTCACACTGGTTTCTACTGTAGTTCATCATATGAAATTATGTATATCCATATGCAGTTATTAAAGTGACTTAAAGATACATATTTTCTCAGATAAACCACTGACACTACTATTTTAACTGAAAATACAACTGTATACCTGAGGAAGGTCTTATGGACCGAAACGTTGTAGTAAGTAATTCTTGCAAGTGAAGTCAGTGTGCAGGACAGTTACAATTATAGGCATTGTTCATATTGAATGTTCAGTTGTCAAGATTTGCTACTTTTAAGTATCTATTTTTGGTTGTGCAGATATGCTAGTCACTTTAGACCTTTACTCCAATCACTTAAAACTTAAGCTTTCCTGCTGAGCAGAGAATGAATGCAATTCTTCCAGAGAGGAATTATAAATGTCATTGTTTTTGAATAAATCTCCCACTGTGCCACTTTGGTTGGAGACTAAAATTTTAGTGAAATAAAGGAAAAACCACAGCTGACATGTATTTTTGTAATTGTAGCAAAGGGGGAACAGGAAGCACCATGGAGTAGCTTGAATAATTGGTAATTAGAATATCGCTGCATGTAATTACAAAAGATTTTGATTGTCTGATTTTCGGCAGAAGGCCCATTCTAGCTTGTCTTAATACACATTTGTTTTTGAAGATTGGGAATGACAATTATGATAATGTGCATCCCAGCATGAAACATTTTTGTCAAAGACAAGAAAACAGGACCTGTTAAGTAGACATAATGAATATGTAGATTATATGAAAAATGCTAATTAAAGGAGTTGTAATTATGTATTTTGTCATTTATTTATAAAATATGAAAATTAAACTAATATATCCTACGATTATTTTCATGGCATCGCAGCTTTATTGTATAGAAGTGTGCAAGGATACAGAGTGGGGATTTTTCATTATAATTTTCATGTATAACCAATTTAAAATCAACACATGCAGTTCTCTTTCCCAGGTATCCATTTTCCTAGCAACACTTATGGTAAAAGCTTTCTACCAACAAGATAAATGTAAAATACCTTAAAATGACAAAACTTGATTTGTTATCAGATCATCATGTTCTTGATCTTCACTCTGAACTTGGGCTTTACAGAGTTCAAATTATGTTTTTATTTGTTTACTTCAGTTATTAAACGCCACAAATTGTAAAAAAGGAAAAAAAAGATAAGTATTTCTCTAAAAATCAATTTTCGAGAGGAGACAATGGAAACAAACCTAAGTGCTAGTTTGAACCAACCCCATAAGGCTTCCAGGGAAACCGCCAAGCCTAAGAAGCACTTTATTAGCCAGCAGGGGGGGGTCAGGAGGACCAGCCCTATCATTGATTGAGGTTGGAGGATGCATCCACAGCTGCACTTTCTCTAAATTTCTAAGAGTAAATATGCACCTTTGAAGTGGGGGGTGCCCAGGAGCACTCCTCTGCACAGATTGTGTGGGTTTCTGTGGGGAGCTGTAGTTACGGGAAAGATCAATGGACAGGGCATTAGGGGGAAGAGTACACTACACTGTCCAGCCCTCCAGCCTGCAGTACAACTCGGGAGCTCATAGATGGCCAGCGTTATTGAGCTCAAGGCAGTTTAATTCTTGATGCAGCCTGAAGAATTTCAACCTTTCCAGCTGCAAAATGTATTGGAGAAAAAATATGAAGGAGTTGATATACCATGTATAAAACTACAATTGGGTTCGTATTGTTTGGGTACCACGGCAACATCTGTTGTAGCCGTGGTCTTGCGTAAACCGTTTGTGGTTTGCAGAACAAGTGGATTTTAAAATGGCCCCTGGCTGAGCACCCACACATCCTAACTGGAGCATGGTCATACTTTTACAGTAATGTGGCAAAAACTCTTGCTTTGGGTGTTATTATTTTAGTTATGGCCATTATCATGTTATATTATATCTGGTGACAAGCATGTGGTGCTCACACAATTTAGCAAATTCTGTTGTAGCCATTGCATTTTAGTTTATTTATTTAGAGAAGAAAAAAAAAAACAGACAAACAAAAAAACGAACTTTGCTTCCCGTGAAAAGTATTGTCAATCCTCAACCATATTTTTGACTGGAATATGCCTGTCTGCATATATACTGACTGGAAAACTCCTCTCTCCACTTCGTAAAAGCATGGAAAAACCCATATCCTGATCATTGTGCGGCTGGGTATGCGTACTTGTGGCAGCCTTTAAGTGCATTGATTTGTGCTGAACACACAGCTTTCATATTGTGGTTTGTGAAGACTTTGGAAAAGCCTTTTGGGGTAGCCACACAACTCATGAGGTTAATCTGCTCGGAGCAAGGGTGGCACAAAGTGATAAGCGAGCAAAGATGTTTAGACCTCTTCCCTCTTACTAATGCCTTATAACATGTCTCAAACTCAATGCTGATTCAATTCACATGTGGTTTAAACTATTGAATCAACTCAAAATGTCACATTGATAGCAGTTCAACAACAAAGAAATCCCATGGTCATTTTATTGACATTTTTGTGATTCAATACGAATACTGTGATAAATGCTGTGCGCCTAGATGAAGATCAGAGGACAACACGCATCGCACAGCGTCTGAGTCTAGTGGGTCTCTGCTCCCAGATGTCGCCAGGGTTTGGCTCCGCCAGGCTCGGAGATGCAGCCAGAGAGAGTTAGCATTTACAACCCCCGTCACACTCCACAAAACACTGTGTCATTCAAGCACAGCCTGTGTGGAAGCTCTGGCATTAACGGAGACATTGACATCTTCCGGGCGGAGTCTTCATCAAATACCAATGCTAAGCAACCAGAGCAAGTAGCCCCCACATGGAGCCATCGGACCCTGCCTCCAACAAGGGCGTCTGGCCACTGAGGAAAATCACACCGTTTTTGCCATTCATCTCTCAGCTCCGATAAGAGTTCACAACAATCGCTATCATCGCTGTTTTTTTACTTTTAAGAAACTTTCACCCAGATATTTCCTGCCACCATCCATTCAGACAGTACGTCTATTTCACAGGGGCTTAATTCAAAGTTGAGTACGATTCTGACATCTTTCAGGAATCATCACCGCTGTCTGCTGGCACAAGTCTTCAGCTCAAGGCCACCAACAAAGGCTGTTTACATGTTTCTACTGCGGTGTTATCCTCAAAACTGAATTTTTTCCTTTCTTGCAGATTTATCAAACCTAACACACATGCTGACCCTTATTGGGAGATGCAAGAGAAATATAGAATCCGCAGCATCAGAGTTTAGTATAACAATGTATTTTAATTGTCATTTGCCTTCCCACCTTTCAGGATTTTGTGACACTTTTTAAGGACAGGTACAGTCAGAGAAATTAATTTCTTCATGGCAATTAATGCATGCACATTGTTTTGCATAAATAGTCACAGCATGTTGTAAAACTATGAAGAATGTAGAAGCGCTCATGGAAACTAGAGTTGAAAATGAATACTTTGGCAAGACAGCTAAGTGTTGTATGGAAAGTAAACATACACAACACTATATAATAGACAAAAGGCCACACAATTCCTATATGCTACTATATGTATCAGAGACCGGTGATGGGTTCATGAAGTGTATGGAGCTATCTTTAGAGGATTGATTTCCCATACTGCCACGCAGTTGGCTGCATTTATATTCCATGCCTGTGGCTCCATGACCCCTGGTTCTCCTTTGATGTGGCAGGCAGAAGCACAAA
Organism: Acanthochaenus luetkenii; assembly: GCA_900312575.1. Taxonomy (NCBI): domain Eukaryota; kingdom Metazoa; phylum Chordata; class Actinopteri; order Beryciformes; family Stephanoberycidae; genus Acanthochaenus; species Acanthochaenus luetkenii. The sequence continues at coordinate 13,814 of OMOT01081583.1, forward strand.
CCAGGATGAGGCAGAGAGAGAGAGAGAGAGAAAGCTGAGG
>OMOT01081584.1:0-10268 GCA_900312575.1 Acanthochaenus luetkenii
ACATGGCTAGTTTTATGGCTTTATCATATGAGCCTCGCTGTCTTCATGTTTTTTGTTTTTTGGGGGGAAAGATGCTTAAGATCGCTCACTCCAGTTTCAGTCCAAGCCTTGTCCGATGTGGACGTTCTAAAAAGTAAGCACGGGAAGCACAAAACAACACGTCGCTTGACACCCACAGAGCCATGGTTTCCTCGCATACCAGTTGCTAGCAAAGTTCCTGATGTCTGATTTGCCACGATCACCAGAGGGCTGTCGAATGTTGAGGTTCTCAGGCTGATCTGGACCCAACTGCTTCACAATAAGCTTGTCAGACAAACTTCTCAGTTCAAATGGTTTTTCAAACAAATAATCAACACTGTTAGGAGCAGGTTGTTCCTCTGGCACATTAGCCATTGTTACATTAGCCACTAACAGCTAGCTAACTTTACTCTCCCGACTTCCTGCTCTACCACTAACAACTAGTTACTATGCATTACACTGTGCCATCAACCAAATCGGGCAGGTATTTCTCCGCCTTGGAATAAGCTATTTTCAGTGCGAGCTATCAACCAATACAGTGGGGGATGGTGTGGCTGCATTAAACTCGCGCTGCTCCTGTCAGGCGGAGAAAAATACGTCCTTTGGCACACAAACGTTTTTTCATCAGTCATCCCACTTTCTATTATAATATATAATTTATGTGAATATAACAATTACATTTTATATACATACACAGCGCCACAATTTTTTTATGTACTTATTAGAATCGTTATTTTCAAAATGTAACTGCAGGTAGGGCGGTGCCCTAGCGCCCCTAGTGGATGACTGCTCGCCTCCATTGTCTTGCTATGGAAGTCGCTTTGAGTGGGCAGGCTCAAGATCATCGGATCTACATGGATCGTGTAGGTGACCTGTTTTAGATTCAAAAGGTGACATGTTTGCATGCATGATTTACACTTTGTTGTTAATGTGGCCAAATGTGTCTGACCTCCAGGATGCATCTTGTTGCTAGGTGGAAAGGGGGTCATTTACTTTCACAGAGAACCAACACCAATCAATTCTATCTGGGTGTGGGTCAATCCTGAATCCAGGTTGTTAAGAAGACCAAAATAATGTACTTTAAAAGTGTGTATAACTCAATTTACAATGCACCCGTTGAAATGAGTGACAGTGGGAATGTTTTTGAAAATGTTGGGCCATTGCATCATATTTGGCGAGATTCATTTTAATGCTGGAATCCTTGTACAACCCACATTTTATGGTTTATAGTTGTTGTTGTTTTGTATGTCATTCTAACATGAAAGGGCTAAGCATTTTGTTAGGTGGTGACCCGTGTGTACATTGTGCGTAGATATGTGTTTGTGTACATATACATGTAACCTGAGTTTTTGCCTTTTGCTGCCCTCTTTAGAGACTTGTATACATATGGCTATTTATTTCATATTGTGTGTGTGTGTGTTTGTATGTGACACAAGGGATTGCCGGGAAATGTGTTAAATGTAATGCATGCACTCACTGCATTTTTGTACTTTGTAGTGTTGAACAGCCTGGTGTGGAGCAGCAGGCCCAAGACTACATGATCGTGGCTTTTCACGCACAGTTCTTCACCTGTGAACAACAAAAACACATTCACCTTCTCTCCTCACAACCGGAATATTTTTAGCCTTAGATGATTCACTTCCTCTCCGTTAATGCCTGTGCCGCTGTCCTTTGGGACAAGTCCTACGGGTCATTGAAGTGATAATGGAAACATCTGGATGTCTGGAGGGGAAATGGCATCTCTGATGGTTTTTCTCCAGCTTTGGTTTGCAAGCACCAGACAGTACATGTTTGTGATTGTAGTGTTATCACCATGACAGCGTCAGATCTCACCGGGGGCTATGACTTCCCCCTTAGCTTTGTCACCGGTGACAAAATGTCCTTTTCACCCATTTACACTGTCTACACCAAGTGCATGATCTGGAGAAAAATAAAGTCCATCACTTACTGAACCGTGCAGCTCTCAATTGTGATGTGTCAGCACTTTGAATGCAACCTTCGCTAACACTTGCAAAAGGTGTAAATCATGGGACATTGAGGCAGGAAATTGATTTGTAAGAAATTGCCTTTCAGCTGATTAGCCACAACAATAGGACACAGAAATATTGAAAAATGAAATGTCTAAAGCCCCAGTAGAGATAATTATTTGTTCATCTAAAAATTAGTAAAATGGTTAGATTCTTAAATATATATATATATATATTGTATAGGCCTATATTATTGCCATGATTTAGTACATCTTTAGTACATGTTCCTCTTCTAGCTATACATGGTATATAAAGATACCGGTTAGCACCTATAAGGCCCAATTTACTGAAATTAATTCCATGATATTTGATTAAATGTACCATATATCAATATGGAAATAATGGACTGAATATACTAGATTGAATCATGGAAAGATTGACTAATTTATAAGCTTTTAAAAGTAATGCCATTTCTTTCATTTTTAATCAATTAATTACATAAGGCTTAAAAATGGGAGAAATTGAATTTGGCTCAAGACAGAAATGGCAATATCACAGTTTCCCAAAGTTGAGTGCTGCATTTACTCCAGTTTCCCCCAAACCAGTGAACAACTGGCATATCACTAGTATGCGGAGAACTGCCAAGCACCATTAACAAATCAGACAATTTAACATAGCCTTGTTTATCTGGATAGTTACCGGTATCCATATAAATGACCAGGTGCTAGCACTCTATAGATACACTACCTAATTCATATAGTTTAGCAAGCAATACAACTAATTAGAAACTGTAAATATTTCTGAGCTGTCTTTTTTAACACATTTCACTGCACAATACATTAAAATGGAAAATAAGACGAATGACAAAATGGACCAAAAACAATTGAATCACAAATATTGATTCCAATTCTTAACTTACACTTCATCGGGTTTTGCGAAAGCAGAGTGAATATCCCTTTCCAAATGTGGATGGTAGTAATAACAAAGTAGTAATGTAGCGCTCAAAGTTACCACTGGAAGGCACTGTGCCGCCTGGCAGTGCAGTAAGAGCTGGATCCTGTCTCTTTAATGCTGCTTTAAGAGCTGTGGGAAACGTCAGAATCCCGGCTAGCGCAACAAAGTGTCAAATACTACTGGGAAAGAGGGCATTTTCTATCATACCCGAGTTGCTGAGAGCGTGACGTTTCAGGCTACATACAGCATGGAAGCAATGTCAACACCTGATGGGAACAGTGATGTGTGGCACAACTTTAGGCTATTACGTTTATTTCAACTTCAACTATATTCAGTTTTCTCCTCGTCATTCTGCCTCTGCATCGCAAAGTAGCTCTGTGCCTGATAATAAAACAAACATTCACCAGAAACTGCTTTTGTTACAGGGTCAATTTCGTGATTAATTCCGACCAAACAAAATCACTCATGTTGGAAGCAGGATCTTACGAGGGGCACATGCATGCAGCAGCAATACGTAACTGGCCCCGGAACAAAACAATACAAAGCTGCATACCGTTACGTAGCTATCATATCAATGTGGCACATTCGTTAATGAGAATTGCACCCTTGCACTTTAAAGGCGGTTTGTTTACCCAGCGTACTTTGTTGTAACGTTAGCTGTAAATTACCGACGGAATGGGGCGGACAGTTACGCTTGCTACTTGCTCGTTGAATCAATGGGCTTTAGACTTTGAAGGAAACTTGGAGAGAATACTGAAAAGTAAGTCTGAATGTTATTATCAGGACTGTTTGAAGCTATTTGAGCAGTGATGCAGGACCGACAGACTATGATTTTCTAATCGCATACATTTGTGCTAACTGCAGTTTTAGCTGGGGTAGGCAACGTGGGAGACGTCATTTTAAGGTATACACCCCTCCCCCTCCCGTAACTCTCCCTCCAAACGAGGCTCTGGCGCGTGCATGTCTGTCAGTTCAGAGGGGCAAACTTCAAACTTCAAACTTCAAACTGCTCAATCTAGTTGTTGCTAAAACATTTGCCAGAATTTTTTTTTTTGTCAGTATATATTAAGCTATTTTGGTTACAAACACACATTGTGATATAATTGTGGGCAAGCATCATTTACACTAGAGAGCGGCCTCTCGGGCAAACTTCAAATTCTGTGTTCCAAACCTTTTGTGTTAAAGTTCATTTATAGCCCTTTATCACAAGTATGTCTGTCTCAAAGGACTTTACAGAAAATGAGCCAAACTAGATCTCCTTAACAACAATCAAAGGAATTACAGAATAGTATAAGACAAACAGGGAAACAGAACAAAGCACAAGACACAATATAAATTGTAGCAGACCATAGCAAGCCTACCTTCTACAAGGCCTAAACTACCGGCACTACCCGGTGTTATGCTAAACACAGCTCAATCTAGTTGTTACTGAAATATTTGCCGGCAATTTATTTTGTGTCACACAGATTAGCTATCATAGTTGTAAAGCCATAGCTACCTAACACCAGCTGACTGACCTGAATGTGGCTTCCTTACAACCATAACGTTAGTTCTTGCGGTCTTGCGTTGCTCTACGCGCAGTTAATTTTTTTGGAAAGGTAAAGGGTCATTAAGACTTCTGTGTTGAAACTACGCCGTAGGTCTTTCCAGTGTCGGTGTAAGGCAGGAACATGCTTCTCCGTCTGCATGTTAACGGGTGTTGTTCAGAGATGTTCACGTGCCTGTTTTCTTTTATACTCTTGCGATTTTGTGACTAACGTTAACATGCCCACTTGGGGGCAGTGTCACATTTAGTAAGCCACAATGTACAGAAACCATCAAATAAATCCGGCAACGGAAATCAGTTTCAACTAATCAGCTTGTTTTACGCGCAGGACCGCAAACGCGGTTACCCATAACAACCCTCTCTGCATAGATCCGCAGAGACGTTTACATGCATCTTTGCAGAAAGTATAATTCCCACTGTAGCCCACAGATGCTGCCGTCGTAGCTTACGTCGCACCTCTCCAAAATGTAACTGGTCATAGAGTGATGCTCTAACAACGCTAGGGTGAAGACTCAAGTACAGAGAGAGATACACAGGGGACACGAGGTAAAGTCCAAAAATGCAGAATCTTTACTATAGGATAGCAGATGGTCATACACAGGAAGGCAGTCCGATGAGGCAACAGTACAGACAGGGTATAGGCAAAAATCCAAAAAACAGAAAACCTAGACAGTCAAAACTGAATAAATCAAACACAAGGAAACCGCTGAAAGGCTAAGTATACACAAGGACACACAAAAACAATCTGGCATGGAGCATGGGAAACTGAGGGACTTACACAAGGAAAGAGCTGGTTGCATGATATGAAACAGGTGAGTAATGACGGCATGTGCAGGTGAAGCGGGGAGTGGCATGACAGGAACTGCAAAGACAAGAAATCATAGGTAACAAAATAAAATGGGAAGTACAATATAATAAATAAAACTGGAAAACTGAAAGCCACAACAGCAGATGTTACAGTATCACCACCACCCCCCACCCCCCTTCAGCGGATGGCTCCAGACGGCCCAGGAAGGTCAGGGTGATGCCGGTAGAAATCAGAAATGAGGGATCAGTCCAGAATGTCCCAGGAGGGAACCCACGACCTCTCTTCTGGACCGTACCTCTCCCAGTCGAGGTGCTGGCGGCCGCGACCCTTCCCACGCTTTGCAGACAGATGTCTGACCGTGAAGACAGGCTCCCCATCGATGACCCAGGGAGGTGAAGGGGGTCTGGAGGAGGGAACCAACGGACTGGTCTTAGCTGGCTTAACCCTGGACACATGGAAGGTAGGATGCACATACATGGTTCTGGGACGCGCCAGCCGGACGGCTGCTGGAGCTTAATCACTGTGGAGATGGGGAAAGGGCCAATAAACCTGTGTCCCAACTTACGAGACCCTCCTTGAAGGAAAAGGTCCCGAGTGGATAACCATACCTTCTGCCCCACACGGTAACGAGGAGCAGGTGTGCGACGCCTGTCAGCCAGCCTCCTGTAGCGCTCCGACGTCCGGAGTAGGGCAGCCCGGGTCCTTTTCCAGGTCAGGTGGCAACAGCACACCAGCACCCCAGGAAAAGGCACAGCAACCGCCCCGTCGAGCTCAGGAAACAGTAGCGGTTGGTAGCCGTAGACACACTGGAAAGGAGACATACCTGTGGTCGAAACCGGGAGAGAGTTATGGGCATATTCAATCCATAATAACTGTTGGTTCCAGAGAGATGGATTCTGAGACGCCAGACACCGGAGCCCTGCCTCCAATTCCTTGTTGTAACATTCTGTCTGACCATTAGTTTGAGCACGGTGGCTCAGTGGTTAGCACTGTTGCCTCACAGCAAGAAGGTTGTGGGTTCAAATCTCCGCCCCGGTCCTTTCTGTGTGGAGTTTGCATGTTCTCCCCGTATTCGCGTGGGTTTCCTCCGGGTGCTCCGGTTTCCTCCCACAGTCCAAAGACATGCAGGTCAGGTGAACTGAAGACTCTAAATTGCCCATAGATGTGTATGATGTAGTGTACTGTATATGATGTAGTATGTATATGATGATGTAGTATGTACTGTATATATGAAGAAATTTAAAGCCCTTTGCTTGTATAAAAGGGCTATATAAATAAAACGTGATTGATTGTGAGTGATTGATTACCAAAATCGTTTTTAAAAAGTGATAGTTACGAAGCTGAAGTTAGTTCCTGATTCGTAACTCCTTATTCCCCTAGGGGAAATTCAAGTGTTACAGCAGCAATTGGCAACACAATGCCAGAATGGGGAAGGCAATAGGAAATGAAATAAAAGACACAGGTAATAGCAGGTAACAATAACAATAGTGGGCACTTATAAATAAAACACAATACAAATGTACAACTGTATCACTCACAGTTCATGTAGATAGGGAATTTGTTGATTGAAACCAATTTATGTTCAAACTATTCAGTGCTATGCCATATAGACCATCTCACATTGTGTCCCCCAAATGGGTTTTCATACTTCAAATGGATGCTAAAATGGCTCCATGAGCTTTTCAGGCCACCTTTTCATGGGTTAAATTATCTTGGGCCAAAAGCAGCTTTCATGATCTAATCAACAGCTGAAAAGCAAGCTCCTTATTCGATAACTTCTTTGGGCCAGGCCCAAAACATCATCATCAGAGAGTCTATGTCCTATTTAGTATAGAAAATGTGTGTTGGATTCTTCAAGAAAAACGGCATTATGACACACACACACACACACATTTGCTTCATAGAGATTTGGGCGGATGAATATAGAAGCTCACAACACACAAGAACAGCAAAATCTTCTCTACTTCATGGAATTTCTTTCGAGTTTCCCGTATGGAAATTCTGACCAATTGGAAAGCAGTTCAGGAACATCTTTGGACTAGACAAGCTCCTGTAGCCAGCTACGCTGTGCATTAAGGAATGAGGAAGACAAGCATTTCACAACATGCAAACATGATGAGTAATCGCGGACAAACGTGGACCAAGAAGCGGACTATCAGGTGTGAAACCGCCCTTACACCCTAATAAACACTTACTGTCTGTTTCTGTTTCCCTCCAGGTATTGAGATTGCTAAGTCTCGTAGAGCTAAATACAGACTGGGACCAGAGCTGGAGATATGGTATGAATCAGTCGCCAATAGGCTTGTTTCTAATTTGCACATTGAAAATAAGTTGGTACTTGCATGGGAAGAGCTGGTATCTCATCACTTCATCCTGGTTCTTCTCTCTCTCTCTCTCCCTCTCTCAGTGGCTATGGCTGTGCAGACCACTTCTATGAGTCGGACACGTTGCTCCACTGCTTCCAGGTCCTGAGGAAACTTCTTGAATCTCCCGTCACCCAGGATATCATCTGTGACGTGGGAATGTCAGTAACACCTTTAAACTCAACAGACCAGTCCCAAATCACTAGTATCCAACCTAGCAGTCTTATCTTTAAAGAGTAACTGAACCCCAGAGTTTTAGCTGAAGTGCATCTACTCTTAAGTATCAATATGGGGGGCTAAGACATGCCCAGCCAGTCCTCTGTGGACCTGAATCCATTGACAACACTACTTAATACCCCAATACAAAGCTGAAAAAAGTTATTTGGAGGTTTAGTTACTCTTTAAAGCTACACTAGGCAACGTGGCTTGGGTGTCACGCTTAATTCCTATACAAATTGTTATGTCTAATTCTGTCTCCCTCAGGCCCATCATGCATCGCAATGTGCGCTACAACTGTCGAGTCCTATTCCTCAACAGGTATGTCAGCACACCAATCCTAACATCATATCTGATGGTCTGTCATTCTACAGACATGCACAGTGACCCACCCCAAAACTCAGTTTGGCCACCTTTTTATTTTGAGAAATAAGGTTTACTCACCTTTTTACAACTAATGTAAATCGCGCTGAATTGAATTAATAGGATATGCCATATTGAGAAGTGTGAAAATTATGAGAGTTCAATGAAAACATGGAATTATAAATGTGTCTGTCTATTTATATACATTGATCTCACTGGATGTCAATAACCTGTTACATGTTAGCACTGTTTAACTGGAGTATCTGGGGCACTTGGGGATGCAAATATATAATCCAAATTTTCAGATTATCAATTTAGTTTTGAGTAACTTTCAAGCTGAAATTAATCTATACTGAAGCAAGGCACACAGGTCGTTCTCCTATTCTGCTTCCATCCCAAAGGAAGATACTGCTGATCAGGCCTAAAATGCTGATGGCCAACCATGGGGTCTACAGAGAGCTGCGCTGGTTCTCACCTTGGAACCAGTTAAGGTTGATATTATCAGCCCTTCATACATACTGTATAACTCTATCAGGATATATTCTGTTGGTAATGGATCAATACAATTAGCATATAATGTATTTATTTATTTTCCATTTACACTCAGTGTAACTAAGTGTGTTGTAGGTTCTTGTTTGGGTATATAGAGAGCTATGCTTAGGGTTTATTTGTCAGTATTGCATGCCCCAGTTGCAGGACGTTTTCCAAGATGTCTGTTGCCCACATGATCACCAATTATCTGATATTACTAATGTTCCTCCCCAGTGACTGAAATATCAAGATCAGACCCCAAAATGTTGTATCAGTCAGGTCCTATTACCAAGACTACAGACTCTTAAGTGAATAAGTCTGATGTAAACACATTCCATTGAAGCCATTTTAGTAATTGATGGTAATAATAGTAATAATCTTTGTGCATTTCTGTTTCCTCTAGGTGTGTCGAGGAGTATTTCCTGCCCCGAATGATCCAGGAGGTGACAGGACAGGTGAACCCCATCGTTACCTGGGTTTAGCTGGCTCTTTGATCAATTACAAGGAGACCCAGACTGTTAATTTTCCACAGAAAACATTCACAAAGAGGGTCTGTTTTTTATACCCCCGTGTCTGTGTGTCCTTCAGGATACTGTGCCATTCGGTGACTGTGTGTTATCTACCAAGGATACCTGCATTGGCAGTGAGATATGTGCTGAGCTCTGGAACCCCAGAAGGTAGAGTAAAGAATATATAGAAGATAGTAAAAAGGATAGTTTTGGTATTGTATTGTGATATTGTTTTCTGTTTAATGTAGGAGGCGTTTTTCCCAATGACTCATTGTACTACTACTACTGATGTTACTGCTACTACTGATGTTACTACTACTACTACTGCTGTTACTACTGCTACTACTACTACTACTGCTGTTACTACTACTACTGCTGTTACCGCTACTACTACTACTGCTGTTACTACTACTACTACTACTGCTGTTACTACTGCTACTACTACTGCTGTTACTGCTACTACTACTACTGCTGTTACTACTACTACTACTGCTGTTACTACTACTACTACTGCTGCTGTTACTACTCCTACTACTGCTGTTACTACTACTGCTGCTGTTACTACTCCTACTACTGCTGTTACTACTACTACTGCTGTTACTACTACTACTGCTACTACTACTACTGCTGCTGCTGTTACTACTCCTGCTACTACTACTACTACTGCTGTTACTACTGCTACTACTACTACTGTTACTACTACGACTGCTACTACTACTGCTACTACTACTGCTGTTACTACTACTTACTACTGCTGCTGTTACTACTCTTACTACTGCTGTTACTACTACTACTACTGCTGCTGTTACTGTTACTACTCCTACTACTGCTGTTACTACTGCTACTACTGCTGTTACTACTACTACTGCTGTTACTACTACTACTACTCCAGAAATCAACCCCAAAAGCACCCAAAGCATGTATTTGTCAACATACAGTATTGAATGCTCACTCTGTAATGAGGGAGGCATGTCAGTAAAAAGATGTAAAACT
>OMOT01081589.1:0-10775 GCA_900312575.1 Acanthochaenus luetkenii
ACTCAGAATTTCACACAAACAACGCGACAGTGTCAGCTAACGTTAGCTTGTCCCTTTACACGATCACGTGGTCAACGTAAACATCGCTTTACCGACACCAGTATCGGTGAAACTTACAAACATGTACTGCAAAGAAAGACTATTACTTACTCATAAACTGGATCCACGTTCATCAAAACATTTGCGTCATCCTCTTGAGTCGTCGTCAGTACCGTCAGTACCATCAGTACCATCAGTACCATCAGTACCATCAGTACCGTCAGTACCGTCTGTAGAATCCTCCGCTTCAACATCACGTCTCCTCTGTATCTCTTCCAGAGCTTCTAAAATGGGGAACTTCGTTTTCAGCTGTTTCCTTGACATTGCAAATGTGGAAAAACACCCAAAGCAACACCGAAGTTGAAGTGCGCTGTGAAGTGCCGTGCGTCGTGCATAATGTCCCAAATCCCCGTGTGGGCTGCTTCCCTATACGCAGGGCTATATATATGCCATGCCTGCAGGTAAATGGACACATGACCCCTCGTTGGAAAGCTTGCGAGGAGTAGAATAAGATTATGGTGATGTCCTCATCTGTAGTTCTACCACACGGCCAAAAGATGGCAAGACAAGACCAAGTATTGTCGAGGAGACATAGGGACAGGTTATGCAGAGCTCTCTATAAAACAAGCCTGCTTGCACAGAAAAATATGAGGATGGACTGAAAATGAAACTGAAACTGTAAGTAAACAATATGTGTTGATTTTGATGACAATTGCATTGAAAATGTATGAAATAACAACACAAAATCTGCCACACGGACACTTGGATGTGAAGTTGGCTGTGTGTTTGCTGTGGGGCTGACAGGAGTTGTTTAGGTTTGACTATTGATTACTTGCTATCATTTGAAAGGGTAGAGTGTCTAGTTCCATATGATACCTGACACGGCGGTATTGAGTGAGTGGATCGTTTTCCAAGCTGCGTTGTAATGCTACTGCCTCTTCCATTCCAAGATCTTGTATTTTGGAACTCAAACATTTGGATGATTGCCGCCCGTGGGTCCGCCGTCTTCAGCTAGCCTAGAGCTAGGGTGTTGTTATGTGGTAAGTGTAAAGTGTCCACGGCAAATGAAAAAAACTAGTGAAAAATTTAAGAATAAGCACTAAAAACTAAAGAATAAGCATTAAGAACGTGGGAGCTGCTGTAACAGGCTGCCGCCCTCGGCGGCGGCGCCACTACTAATGACAGCATTGTAGCTTGTTATTGTGATAATTTGCGTTGTTAGCCCAATTCTTTAGTTGGAAGCCCAAGAACAAACCGGAGGAATCTTCAGGTCACAAACAAAGTATTTATTCTGGTCACATGTAAGGTAATACAGCGCTGGGTTCAGAGTGACAGAGCTCTCGTAGAGATCTCAGTCAGAATGATCCCCGATTTCCGGAAATTATTCACAGTTATCTTCTTGGGTTGGGCCCCGTACAGAGGTTGGACCTTCACGCAACCGAATGTGATTGGCCAGTGACTAGTGACGTAGACAAGCCAACCACTGTCCATGCCTTGTTCTTTGAATGTATTAAACAACATGTGTGTGTGTTGTTGTGGGCGTGTATCTAATGTAACAGACCCTCCTAACAAGATAGAGAAGTTTTCATTAGTTTCCGTTTCTGTTCTACAAACCAGTTCTAACCAGTTATGCTATCTTACAGTTCCAGACCCTCCAAGGACATACTTTGTGTGATAAGAACTCAGTGGAAAAGTAAAAAAAACAGGAGCTTTGGCTCAGTGAAAAAATACAGAATAAGTATACGTGATGTTTCAACATAAAGCAAAATACAGAATAAGTATACATGATGTTTCAACATAAAGCCAATTACAACAGCGGTAACAGATGTTTGGGGCTCGCGGTCATTGTGGACATAACCTATCCAACATTTTACTATTTAGATGTTAATGTTACAGGTGTCTCTGTTATTGGAATTTTTTCAGCTCATGTAATTTAGCTGAGGTTGCCGTTAACGAGCTAACACTCCCTAGCTAATGTCCAAGGCAAATGCAAATGTAGCCCCATTCTGTCAGCAGCTGGCAGAGTACTGACAAGTGAAGCTAATTTGCTAGGTTAGGTTACATAGCTTAATATCTGTATAGTTAGCTGACTGCATAAATAAAAGATTGCCATTACACATAACCGCATATTTAACCCACACTGATCCCTAAAAAATAGTAAAACGTTTTGGTAACACAGTTTGATACCCTTATTGGTATTTCACTTGCATGTCTAGGAGAAAGAAAGTCAGCTCTATGTCGGTCTTAAACCCCTTCAGCCCCTGGAGCTCTCTCCAACGAGTGAACACCCCAGCCGACAACTCTAGTCTTATCCCGTGCTTTGTCACTCTCCTTCTTAGCTCTTTTAGCCTCTTTTAGAACGGGTGCTCCAAGCCGATCAGTCGCAAGAGACTGGAAATCTGCAAATCTATCTGCAATTTCAATCTTTTCATAATCGCTTACGATTGGAGAAACCTGTAAATGTGTACCCAGCTTTAGATACATGTTTTGACACCACTGCCATACTGTGATTACCCACCCCAAAGCCCCTGCAATATATGTGTGACTATTTCACCCATGCATCATAACTTAATTTAATATCACATGCCTGTTTAAGCACATTTCTGTCTGTGGGATACATAAACCATCTTCCTCACAGTTAACTGACTGTGTGAAACAAATTTGAGTGATGCTTTAATGAAGAAACAAGCAATAATGAATGCTGTGCTTTGAACGTTAGTCAAGCCAATTAGGTCATGGTAGATTATAATTACATAATGTTGAGATCAGTAACTGGGAAAAAAAGGTGTGCACCTCAACAGTATTTAGTGCCTATTCGCTTGGCTGCTCTATAGGGCAATCTTGATTTAATGCATCTTGTCTCAGACTGACACCTTGCCCAGTGTACACTTTTTTATGACAGTGTTTCTCAGGTGGTTGCTCTTCATGCCATGTATCTATGACTTGACAACGACTTTCAGAACAAAACTTGAGTGCTAACCCCACCACTACAACATCATGCAGCGTGGCTGCCAACAGATGCATTAATGTTAGCCATGCATTATATTCTAGGATGACAATGCAACCTACCCACCTACTCGTCTCCTTAGTGCATAGTGCAAAAAATAAGATCTGATCATAATGCGGACAGAATGCAGACAACAGAACGCATATAAATAACAGGTGTGAATGCAAAGGGATTGATCGGATTGAGCATTATATGGATAGCATATCTGGATACAGATCGCATTTTAATACCAGATGGAAATGGGGCCATAATGTTAACTGTGCAATAAGATTCTAAGATAGATGACATATACCAGCTTGTTTTGGAGAATGTGACAGTTATTGTAATTAAGGATTTGGTCATGTGTCATAAACAAAACAAAGACAATTTGCCAACTCTGGTGTTGAATTAGCAATCCCTGTTTGGTCATCCTGTATTTTCAGTTCTGTGTCCATTGTTAATTCTTAATGCAAATGTGGCAACCATTTAAAGCATTAAACTGTTATTTGTATTCATGGGACAGAGTTCAATATGTGAAATACAGGCTTTCAAGATTAGCATATTAACTAAGCTGCATATTTTAGAAAACATTTCCTGAGAATGTGACAACATAGCATTCAACAGAGGTCAGGACAAAAGGTTCCCCACAAGTAATAGATAACTCAAAGCAAAAGCTGACATTTAAGCTGGGCATACCATGAGGACCCAAAATAGGGAGATGTCATTTGAAACACAACAACCAGACACAACTCTGACAGGTATGTATTATTCATAGTCCACAAATGCTGCTCAAAAGCCTCAAAAACAGAGACATGGATGGATGGATGTCTTTGGTAATAGGTAAAGTCAAGAAGTGGCAATACTCTGAAGAGCAAATCATGTGAGTGAGAAGTATTGTAGATAGCAAATCAATTGTGTTTTTAGGGGAGGTATCACTTCAGTGTTGTCTTTGTAATGAAAGGATATTTCTTTGAGCTATCCGTAGGGATATGCACAGTTAAAGGTCTAATTCTGATAATTGCTTCTGCAGTAAATGGATCAGTTAGTTATCGGTGTGAAGTTTCTTCAGTGAAATGGAGGAAGTGAAGTTGAGTTTAATTGAATTATTTTAATCTCAGTTCTCTCAGGGATAAGCACTCAAAGAACACTCACAGGTGTGCCCTGTATAATGTATTTTTTACAATATTTGGCATTAACAGGACAATAGAGTTTTCTAAAAACAAACTATAGTTAAAACAGAAGAATTACAAAAACTCATCTCACAGATTTCCACTTTCAAACAAACCTCTATTCTCTTTTGCCTGTAAACAGACAATTTCTAATATGGATTAGAGTGCTACCATCAAATCCAATATTCATCAATTATCTTCCTTGTCTTACCTAAGACATCATGTCATGTTCCTTCATTAATTCAGTTTTGATTCACAACAAGCAAACAATTCACCACCCCACAGTGGTTGTCAAACAATCCCATCTATTTCTGAATGCCTGTCACTTGCTAACAAATGTGAATGTTATTGTCTGATGTCCCATACCCGAATGGATTAAACAGCTGCCCTACAAACCTCATCCAGCCAATTTACACTCCCAGGCATCTGCTCATTGGTGCAGTGGTGTCAACGTTTCTACCTCGACACTTTACACATGAACAGAGCAACATGAATTCAGCCTGAATAAGCCCATAAATCCAGGTCAAGGAAGACATCAGAAAGTATAATTATTCCTCTAGTTTCAAGAAACTTACAGTGGTTTGAAATTAAAGTCCATATAGATTTGTTGCACTAACACCTATTGGATGACCATCAAACAAATAAACAAACACACAAATAAATACATAAACTATTTTATATTGTAGCTTTAAATAAATGAATCACACATGTCATCACACATTTGAGCTGTTCCTTTTGTGGCTTGTAGTATCCAACATTGCTCAGTGGCAGAGCTGCTCTGGAGGCAGAAATAATCTAATTGGTTGAGTTAAACCTCAATGGGCGGAGCTAAAGAACCACAGTTTATCTGGCTAAGTAACATTAGACTGAAGCCCAGTGAAAAAGGCAAGGGGTAAGAGCAGATAGCTAGTATTGTGAAGCCTGGTACTCTTGATACTAACAAATGCAATATAGCCATACTAGCTATGAAGGAAAGTTAGTTATCTAGCCTGCTGACCAAGATCTTCCAAGATCATGAATGCCATGGTCATGAACGAATTAAAAAAGTAATAGCCATAAGTATTTTTTATTAATATTTTGACCAAAGCTCCTTCTTTGTCACTCATGTTTGCCAGTCCAACTTGCGCTCTGAAAAACTGTGGTTCTTTGGCTCCACCCATTGACATTTAACTCAACCAGCGATATTATTTCTTGCTCCAGAGCAGCTCAGCTTCTAAAACTCCAATATGCAGGATTTTGGGCATACCTTAGTGGAAATTCAGGCTATGTAACCAACATCTGCTATCATCAGAGGAAACTATATATACACTATATGACATGAGTGTACTATGCAGGTACAGAAGCTTGGCCTATGTGAAAATCTTAATGATGGAAGACAGGCCTGCAGGTTGACATAGCAAGTGAGTTTGACACAAAAGAGAGAAGCACACTGTGGCCAGCTTGGAAGAGCTGCACTCTTGCTGTTGGTCATTCTTGCTAAATGCTGGGAGTGCTGAGCTTTGCAACAAATACATGTATTAGCCTATAGTAACACATAAGAAAATCAATTCTCTATTTGTGAATGCAATGTAAGCATTTTTGATAGATGTAAGAATTTCTGTCTGCATAAAATGGTGTCCCTTTTCTGTTAATGGTTTTATGTTGAAATGTTTGTGCATCGAGGGTCTAAGGCTGGTGGTGCCGGTAGTAGGCCTTGTAGAAAAGGTAGGCTTGCTATGGTTTGCTAAAATGTATATTCTGTGTCTTGTGCTTTGTTCTGTTTCCCTGTTTGTCTTATACTATTATACTGTAATTCCATTGATTGTTGTTCAGGTAGATCTAGTTTGTCTCATTTTCTGTAAAGTCCTTTGAGACAGACATGCTTGTGATAAAGGGCTACATAAAGAAATGAACTTGAGAATAATTTTAAATGTTAGTTTTTTGTGAGTGTGGGAGACAGTATTTAAAATTAAATGCATGAGTTGAATTACTAAACTATCAATGGCATCCAATTATTTGCTACATAAAAACATAAAAATGATTTGACTTGTCAGGAAGGGCAAACCATGGTTTTCCAAAGCATCCTGTATTTCATCAGTTCATGAATATATTGTATCTGTAGAGGGATGTGCAATGTCGAATAAAGCATTAAAAGGATCATTAAAAGGCATCTAACTAGTATTCATATTTTCACATTTTGCTTTTAGGATGGTTCATTGAATGATTTAGGACCTGTGAGACAATAAACTGATAATGTAGACAACAAAACGTGTTTTTCGAATGTAGTTTCATGCAAGGATAGAGATCTGGTGGCTCATTAGAGGTCGTTAGACGGGGCTCGTAATAGTTTCATGAGTTTCAAACGTCATTAGCCACGTGACAGTGTTTCGAAATGCATACCTAGACCTAATCAAAGTCAACCACATATTTAACACTCATCACGACATGTATCATATAATATGACCTCGCTTTGTGCATGGGGGCATTGTCATTGCCATGCTTTCCCCAAACTGTTGCCACAAAGATGGAAGCACACATTCTCTCACCAAAATTCACAGTTGGCACTATGCATTCGGGCAGGTACCGTTCTCCTGGCATCGGCCAAACCCAGATTCGTCTGTCGGACTGCCAGATGATGAAGCATTTATTCCACTGCTCCAGAGTCTAATGGCGGCAAGCTTTACACCACTCCACTCTTGTGCATGGTGATCTTAGGCTTGTGTGCGGCTGCTTGGGCCTGAGAAATCCATTTCATGAAGCTCCTGAAGAACAGTTCTTGAGCTGATGTTGCTTGGAACTCAGTAGTGAGTGATACAACCGAGGACAGATGATTTGTACTCACTACATGCTTCAGCACTCAGCGGCCCGTTCTGTGAGCTTTTGTGGCCTACCACTTTGCACCTGATCTATTGTTGGTCCTAGACATATCCACTTCATATTAACAGCATTTACAGTTGACCGGGGCAACTGTAGCAAGGCAGAAATCTGATTAACTGACTTGTTGGAAAGGTGGCATCCTATGATGGTGCCACGTTGAAAGTCACTGAGCTCTTCAGTACGGCCAGTGTTTGTCTATGTCTTTTTTTCATTATAATTTTTCAATCTCTATTTGAGGACAGGAAAAAGGTCAATATGAGTGCACTCAGCCAATGGCAGAGCTACAAAAGCCTCACAGAGGCTGATTCACAATGAAGTCCTCAACCATCAAAGTGCTCTGTTGTGAATTTAATTGAGAGGGGCTAAGCTTTCTATGGGGGATTCCACACCATGGCCAGCTCACACTACTACCAAATCAGTACCTCTTCATAATTGAAACTGTTTTTGCTGAGACAAAAATAAGTGGACTTTATACTTACCATGAGATTCTGCTCCCTCATCACCAAGATAATAATTCCCTGGTGAACATCTTAGAAACTGCTATGCTGCTATTAACCATATTGGTATCGTCTCATTTAGTAAGAATCACATTTTACAGGAATGTTAGTTTTGTTCTTGCAGCAACAACAAAAGCAAGGTGAGGCATCACCTAGGCAATCTTGCTCAGGAGGACAGTAGCTATAATGAACCATGTAGCTATGTTAATAGTTTTTTACTCTTTAAATGACCCCGCTTAATGAGCAGGCTTTCTGAGTTCTGTTAAAGTGTTCATGTCAAAAACTGTTTCAAAACAAAACATGCCTCCCTGCATTTCATCTGGTGTGGTATGGAAAGCCTACTCATCTGCACTGCACTGCACTGTATTGTTTATATATTGTGGACATAAAATATTCATCATGTTCTATGCTTATATGATGATTGTTCAAAATGATAGAACTTGGAATGTTGTGATTAGAAACTGTTGTGGCTTGTAGGAAAGAAGTATATCCATCAACTTTATTGTTGTGATCAATGCTACAAGTCTGCAGCATCATGGGACAGCGCTATTGACACAGATTCTCATTCGGGCATTTCTGACATCAGATTTAAGTGGTTTGTTTTTTATTCAGATGGAAGGTGATCCATCCCACCTTCCACGTGGGATGGATCACCCGCACGGCGCAGGGAAGCTGAAGGCAGACAGCAGAGCGGTCCATGATACTCTGTATGGGAAACGGACCAACAAACCGGGTCACCAGCCCACGGGACCATACCCTCTGGCCAGGACGGAAAATGTTGAAGTCAAGGTATGTCAAACATTGTCCAAAATACAAAAAGAGTCTGTGGTTAACAAAGGGACTACAAAACGCATGCAAAAAGAAAAATACATTATGCAGACAATGTATAAAACAAAGAACCATAGAGGCAGAACTGCAATATAAAAGGTATACAAATAAGTCAATCAGTATTATGAGGATATGTAAGAAGGATTACTGTGTTAAAAAGTATCATTAGAAATGGATCGAATAACGCAAACTAAGTATTTTGTTGATAATGATGTGAATATAATTAACATGGAGGAGGTGGTTAATGGGTTTAATAAATTATTTGTGAATGTTGGGCCAGATTTGACAGAAGAAATCATGGAGCAAGAAACAATAGATGATGAGACAGTGGATGATTATGTAGACAGAAACCGAAATTCTTTATTTCTCAGTGCAGTAGATGAAAAAGAAATTATAGACATTGTAAATAATTGTAAGACCAAAACATCTACTGACTTCAACGATGTTGACATGACAATAATTAAGAAGGTTGTCGAAGGAATTGTTAAACCATTAACTCACATCTGCCTTGTCTTGTCTTTTCAAACCGTCAAATTCCCTAATCAAATCAAACAAGACTGGGGATAGACAACTTTTTTTTTTAAACAGGACTGTTTCTTTACTTCCACAATTCTCTAAAATACTGGAAAAACATAAATTGCTGACAGACAGTCAATATGGATTTAGAACCAATAGATCAACTTCTCTAGCACTAATAGAACTAATTGAGGAAATCACAAATTGTATTGATAATATAAAGTATTGTGGCACACTCGGGGGGAAAATGGAGTGTCCACTGGGCCGGAAATAACCAAGGTACTGTCCACACAGCGATTTACCCGAAACAGCTCTTTATTTCCATTTTCAGGGAGGGAATGGGTTAGCGTTAGTCCCGTATACTCAATGTTCAGGGTGGGGTGGTCGTGGTCCAGTCCAGGGGTCAAGGCAGGAGAAGGGTAGTCAGACAGGCGATGGTCAAGCACAAGAAGGGTCCTCCGACGGTGAGGGATTCGGCACACAGCAGGGTCCTCAGTCCGGTCCGTCACACGCTTACTTGCTGTTCTTCGCTCGCTCTTACAATCGCTCCCTCTTTCTCTACTACCTCCCATGGGTGACACACCTCTCTCTATTTCCTCTCCCCTTTTAAACCCTTCCGCTCTCTCTCTAGATTGGCCCTGCCCGATCCTCCTAATGGGCTCAGCTGCCTCGCATCTGCCGCTGATTGGGGCGGAGGGCCGTCTCTGGGCTCTAGCGCCCCTGCAGGAACCTGTCCGCACTGCCCCTCCTTCACCTTTCGCCTCCTAAACTCCCTCCGTCTGCCACAGTATGTAGTGGGAATATTCATAGATTAAAAAAAGGCTTTGGACACCATTAACCATGACATATTGCTAAATAAAATGGAAAAATATGGTTTTAGGGGAATTGTTCAAAATTGGCTGAGAAGCTATTTAAGAAACAGGCAGCAGTTTGTACAAATTGATCATAAATCAACATGCAGGGAATTAACTTGCGGTGTACCGCAGGGTTCAGTATTAGGACCGATATCATTCATTCTGTATATTTATGACATTTGTAAAGTAACAAACATTTTGAAATGTGTTTTTTTTTGCCGACGACACAAACATAATCTGTTCTGGGGAGAATTTACAGCAGCTTTTGACAGAGATCACAACAGAGATGAATAAATTGAAAAGGTAGTTTGACAAAAACTAATTGTCACTTAACTTAAATAAAACTAAATCTATGCTATTTGGAAATCGTAAAATTGACACACCAGTACAAGTCACGATTGAGAATATTAACATTGAAAGAGTATATAAAAACAAATTTCTGGGTGTGATACTAACTAGACCATAAAATCTGCTGGAAACACCAATTAAGCTATGTGCGTTCAAAGATTGTAAGGAGTATTGCTGTTATGGGGAAATCAAGACACATAATGGATCATAAATCATTGCACATATTGTACTGTTCACTTGTTGTACCTTATCTGAGTTACTGTGTGGAGGTTTGGGGTAATACCTATAAAACCAATTTGCAACCATTATACATACTACAGAAAATAGCCATTAGGGTTGTACACAATGTAGGGTATAGGGAGCACACAAACATTTTACGGTCACATGCATTGAAATTTTGGGATCTGGTCAAATCGAAAACGGCACAAATAATGTACAAAGCTAAAAGTCCAGTTATTGTCCAGTTGGGGTGTGGGTGGTTGGGGGGGTCGCTGGTCACTTGTTGACCGTGTTGAACAGTCCAATGGCTGTAGGCACAAAGGAACGCCTAAGGTGCTCCGTCCTGCTTCGTGGTAGGATGAGCCTGTGGCTGAAGGTGCTCCTCATCAGCCTCAGCTCATGGAGAGGGAGGGGTTCTCCAGGATGGTATTGATCTTCCCCCTCATCCTCCTCTCTGCCACTA
>OMOT01081599.1:0-15865 GCA_900312575.1 Acanthochaenus luetkenii
CCCCCCCCAACTACCTTCAGTTAAACCTATCTTATGTACTACAACTCTGTACCTTTCCCCTTCCTCCCCCACTTTATCCATTGGCATCCCATCTATTCACTTGTCCTTCCCATTCCTTTCATCACCATTCCCAACCTCTCTACCGACCCCACCCCCACCCCCACACACACACACACGTGTCATAGGCCTTGTGAGCAAATTTGTGCCCTTGGCTGAAAGAGTCGTAGTCTTTCTTCTGTCATTGCTCTTTTTCTCTCTTATCCCCTGTCTTTGGGTACAATTAAGCATTGAAAGGCACCCACCTAGAATACAAACCCATCATCTCCATACCTCCCCAGTGGGCAACATGTTCCTTTTTTCTTTTTTTTAAGACGCATTGCACCGAATCATTTATGCCAACAGATCAACCTCACAAATCCACAAATCGCTTCCTGCTTCTAACTACAGTATGTCCTTCCTTTCCTTCATAAAGCTGACTTCCCCACCAACTGTTATCCTGTGAATATTGAAATCATGAAATTGAGTTTGTGACGCTACACAAATACATTTTGTGCACAAAATTAAGTGCTGTTTCTGTATTTTGGGGACGAAATCAAACACAGTGTTTTGGTATTTTGTGTTACGAAGATGCATTTTGTGCCACAAAATAAATTTTGTGGACGAAATTCACAAGGCAACGGTTGGTGGCCCGATGTCCCCCCCTCCACCTCTTCTCATAGATTTGTTTATAATGTGAAATATTTGAATTACATTCCACTTACTTATTGCCAAACTGTTAAACATACCATGTGCTGAGTAGTTTCCACTGAGTAAGATAAGAAAAACATATTCATGTCCCAGTAAGTTTTCACTGGGTAAGAGAACATCAGATCTATGTCTCAGCAGTCTTCTGTTCTGGTGAAGAGATAAATAAGAACACATAGATCCTTGTGTCAGTATGTTTCCTCTCGAAGAGATAAGGGCCAGATGTCTTCAGCACATTCGAGGAACGGTCCGTCAGAGTGCAAAGGGGTGGGATATCAGCACCCATGGACCAACAAGAGACACGCAAGTTTAAACCACGTGATGTCTCCGCCCATAGTCAGCCAATGACATTCATCTACTGTTTTTTCTATATAAACTCTGTGATGTCGATACAGAGTGTGCTCTTCCTTATACTGATGTTTGGGAGAGACCCGTGCGCACGATTCTTATTCACTCTGTTTCTCATTAAACCTTTTACTACCGTTGGTAGTAACAATCTAAAACTCTGAAATCCTGCATCCATCCTTTCACTCTTTTACATCCAACGAATGCCGCGCATCAAACAGACCATCAGAATGACCCCAACAGTGGTAAGATACTTCTCACATCATGTTACAAATTAATCCCAACATCAGCATGGAAAGTTACCTTTACACATAAACACTAGTTATAGATCTGGAACACGTTGAATTTAGGTGAACCTAGCAGAAATCATCGAAATAGCGCTCCGCCGTGGAGCTATTTTCGGCACTTGATGATGTCAAAACCGGAACAGAAGTAAAATATAGAATCATCCGCTCAATACACAGAAGTAATGAGAAACGAGGAAAAAACACTCTTATCTTTCATTTTTATTTTCATACAGTTGATTTTGGTTTTGTGAATAATGGTGTACATTAAAAAACTGCTGTTATGGGGTGTGTAATAGTAACATTAGGTATATGGACAATATCAATAAAGTCATTACTAGTTCCTACTCATAACTACTCCTCTTTGATTCTCTGAATATTATACACCTAAACTACAGATTTTAAATATGATGATGGGACATGGGTTCATACAATTTGGCCATTTGTTGGAGAGTAAACAAAATGCCAATGAACAGTAGGCAAGTGTGAATTATTCTATCTAGACTACTGTCCCCTGAGGGTGTGCCTCTTGCATGAGAAAATAACACGTACCAACCCTAAATATGTATCAACCATTGTTTTTATTTGATGAATAATCACTCTGTCCAAAATACCACACCTTTTTTTCAGACTAGCGGATGAATGATTACTTGCTGCAACTTGAATGTTCATTTATGATTGTGTCATTAGCCACATATGAGTAAGGTTAAGGCTTTACAAAGTTGAAGAATGGACTAGTAACAGGGATTACAAAATGTTCCCCATAGATGATATAATCAGAATGACAAAAGATGAGCATCTCTGGTGTGATCAAGTGAATACAAGTTCAGGTTTGTTGTCAAGCACAACATTTGTTTTATAATCTTTAAAATTTAATTGGAATTTTATATATGGGATGATATATTTTTATTCACACACACACACCCCTCTATAGAGCCGGCTGGCCAGTCTACAGCAGGGATATTCTTTTGGATCAGTGATCCTGGACCGGCCCAGAGGCAAAAATCCTGCTACTCCAGATGACCAGTCTACCTCTGCTTCTGCCTTAAGTAAATGACAGTTGACTAAATTGACAGCTGCCACGCTAGCTCAACTAACTTGTAGATTAACTAATCTTTCTATAATTTTCTCGGACATCCACGGCACTGTAACCATCGTTCTAGCTTCAGAATACAATGAACCTCAATCTCAGCAGTACATTTTTACCCGGGAATCACATCGGGTGTTAAAATCACTGGATTGATGTTAGCATTTGTGTTGGAAGGTAGTAAATAAGCCATTTTCTCACCAGAGTAGGTCAGTCTTATACCATACCTTAGAGTACATGGCACCACTCAGGACCACGCCGTTGCAGATCCAGATGATAGAGGCGGCAGGTTTGGCATTGTCAGCATGGCATGTCAGGTTGAGGTGGTCACCAGCCCGTAGACTCACTACCGGGGCACCCACTATCACTGGGTCATCAGGAGGAACTGTGAAGGGAGATTGTGATGAGTTTGAATTAGTACATTTGATGATTTTGTACAACAACACCCAGATTAGAGCTTTTAGAGTCATAATCTAGCTATAGGCCTACACGTGATTATAGCATAGGCGGAAATCACGGGACATGCCCCATCATCCTGGGAAAATATTATTTGCCCCCCCCCATATATCACTATAAACATAATTTCAATAATATGAATAATACGCAATGAAACACTTGCGCTGATCATAGACACTTAACAGAGCGTTTTTAAGTTCAAAAGGCAACCCCCCGCTATTTGCTTCACAATCGTTTGAAAGACACTCAATGCACGTAGCTAATTGCATGTTAATCGCACCGTATTGATTTTGTTTAATGTCGGCAGGGTTCACACACACAACAGCTGAATTTGCAGAGTTAACAAGCAAACCAATGGAGCTAACTAAAGCAAACATTATTACAACATATTACAACGTAGGCGTAATTGTCTCCTCCAAAGTTGATATCAGATTTTCACCTCTGGGTTATAGAGAGCAAAACATTTCTATAACTGTTCATTGTACGCATCCAAACCTAAGACCCTTGAATCATTTTCTAACTATTTGCAACATTTGATCTTCGCAATTTGGCATCCTTGAGGTGTGTATTTGACGGTGTTAGGGAGCGGATAGGGTTTCCTTAATGTTTAAAGCAGAAAGTGTGTTGGACTCCAGGCTTTCTTAGTGTAATGTAATTAGCACTTATCGAGCAGTCGTTTACAGTAAGACGTTTTGTTTTGAGAACAGAATAAGTACTTAATTTGCTCATTTGTCAGCATCAGCTGTTTTATCACACTACTCTGGCAATGAAAATAACTAATCTTGGGCATGCTTTTTATTACCAGAATAGCTGTATCATCATGGTTCATGGATGATGATGATGATTTCAACTCTTGGTTAGAGTGCATGATCAAGTGCAAAGAAAGTAATGTTTCTGTAACTCTTTAAATGGAATTAGAATTTTTTGGCACTATTTTACACTCAAAATTATAAAGGAACTGTATCCATGAAAATACACTTTTCCATTTTCTATCTATGATGATCAATGTAAAAAGGAGGGTCTGATACCTCCAAATTCATGCTTGGTTTAGTGTTGTTGAATTGATGAATGACTATATAAAAGGAAGTTGTGAGTAGAAACGACCTCCTAATTCAAAGGTAGGATATCTACCATTAGTGTGTAACACTGTGAGTGTTGCTCATTCTCAATTTTCATCTGAGGTCTCATGTAGCATAGATCAATTCCACCATGCTGGAGCTGCAGTGCCTCTGTCTTTAGCTGTCTTTGCAGCTAATTTCCACATGTTTCCCTAATGGTAAACATATAAGCTCTGTTTCACTGGAATAACTAAAGTTAAGTGTAAGAGGGTCAACTATCAGTGGCATACAAATACTGTTTTTCAACCCTGACACACACTTTGTTCAATAAAAAGCCTGCATACCAAGCCTGGGATCAATTCACTTTATTTGTAGTAAATTCTGGAGGTAGATTTTCTCTACATTAAAAAATATGCAAATATATTGCCATAACAGCTTCTTTTATCCAATCTATGAATAATTATTGAGAATGAAGGCTGTCCTTATGTGAATTGTGGTTTCAGATTGCATTTTTGAATTTAGAGAATTGAAAGTTAATTGAACCACACCCTGCTGTGAATATTTGGTGATATCTTTCTCATCTCTGAAATTAAGGAGTATGTACTCTCTCTTTACTACACAAAATATATTAATAATATACCAATAGATTCCACATGTGAAAAAACTAAATCAAAAAGAAGACAACTAGCAACTTTGTTGGTTTCTTTTCATGGATGGCAAAGAGGTCAGGCAAGTAAAAGGAAAGCTGTGTAAGAGATTGAAATAAACTCATAGTGAAGAATGAGACCAAAAAAGTGACAAAGCTTATGGCATAAGCAGCATCGAGGCTGCTGAAAGGCAATAATTATTCTTGTATGAAACTATCTGATCACCCTGGATTTTATTCAAACTTGAATTATTGATTGAGCACTCAGCTCATTAGGTAGCAGATCTGGGGCAATTCTAAATCAAAGGCAACATGCAGATGGCACATCCTGAGTGCTTGGAAGATAAATGGAAAAGCGAGAGTAAGAGAGTTCAAGACTGCTCTCTCCCTTTAAAATGCAGAGCTTCGTAGGATGATTCGACAACAACCACCTCCAGCTCAAAACCGGGAAGACCAAGGGGCTGATGGTGGACTTTCGAAGGAGCAGGAAGCCCCCAACCCCTGTCACCATCCATGGGGTGGAGGTAGAGATGGTGCACTCTTACAGGTTCCTAGGAGTGCAGATCAACAATAAACTGGACTGGTCAACACTGAGGCTCTACAGGAAAGGACAGAGCAGGCTGTTCATCCTGAGGAGGCTCAGGTCCTTCAATGTGTGTAACAGGATGCTGCAGATGTTCTACCAGTCTGTAGTAGCCAGTGCACTCTTCATCGCTGTGGCGACAGGGGATGCCAACAGGCTGAACAAACTGGTGAAGAAGGCCAGCTCTGTTGTAGGAGTCAAACTGGACAGTCTGGAGGTAGTGGCAGAGAGGAGGATGAGGGGGAAGATCAATACCATCCTGGAGAACCCCTCTCACCTTCTTCATGATGAGGACCACCTTCAGCCACAGGCTCATCCTGCCACGTTGCAGGACCGAGCGCTTTAGGCGTGACTTTGTGACGGCAGCCATCGGACTGTTGTCCTGAATTTTACAATTAATGCGTTTTGTTTTACATTTTTTTCAGGATAGAAGATATTTATCTTATACATTATAAAACCTTCTTCCCAAGCTATGAAAGGCTATACTTCTTGCATGTTTTTACCCCAGCACATAATAACAGACTAAACTAATGAGAATAGTAAGAAAGCAATAATGTCAGGGTGGCAAGATATATTTGGTTCGCTTTCGGTCACTCTGGATGCTCTGAATAAATCATTAAGCTTTCCCCCTTCTGCTCTGACTAAGTGACACTTTTCAATATCTCTGGCTCTTTGATGCTAAATCAATGCAAACTACAGCTGACTATGAAACCACATACCACATACATTGACATTGACATTGAATACTTGCAGTAGCCATCTGTCCGCCACCACATGCAATGCTGCCCTCTGTGGCTGAGGAGTTAGTGAGGGCCTGGATCTACTAAGATCCCCAAAACAGGGTATTCATTTGTGTGTAAAAGTGTGCACGTTTGGTTGATGGGCGTTTTGCGGGTGATTTACTAAGAATGATTGCGTAAATGACAACAGGCGCAAACGTGGTGGAGACAGCGGTATTTAAATGAGGGTTTTGCATGTTTAATGGTTTGTACCATGGAGAGTTTGGATGGGCAACAGAACCGCAAACGCAAAATGAAATTTGAGCCTATAGAATTAGAATAGTGTTGTGCAAAATAGCGTGTAAACATCCCATCTTGCATATTAATTGAGGCAAAAGTACTAACTGGATAAGGCATGTTATTTTGCACATTTGAAAGACGCAGTCCTCAGTGCTGTTAGTAGATCGGTTTGTACATTTATTTGCGCGTGCTGAGTTTGCACACGTTTTTACACACCTTTAGTAGATCCGGCCCAATGAGTTTTACCCTATACAAACTGTAGTATAATGACAGCAACAACCAATGGAAATATTAGATATAAACTTGATTCCTTTGGTTTTCTCCCTAAATTGGGTTATGTTAACAAGACGTCACTAGAGACTGAGGTTAGGTTACCAGCTGCCATTTTGTAAAAGGTAATGTCCCATGACTAATTTCATAAGACTCACTTCCCCAAATCAAATATGGTGTTTGACCTCTGAGACAGAAAAAAATAGAAACAATTTGTGAAATCAAGAGAGAGAGTTCTCCCCAGCAACTCTTCAGAAGCTCCCATCCTTGCTGTTGTCAACTTGGCAACTTTGTCACTAGATTTAGTGACTTTTTTCGCCCACCCATTGACTTTATCTCTCATAAGCAACTAATTTTTTTTTCTGTTTTTTTCTGACCATGTGTGTTGACTCCCAAAGCTTTTGGTGACAAATCTGAGGTGAGTTTCCCCAATACTGAATGATCTTGAAAACTCTCAACATACTTAATGCAAAGTTTCAAGAAAGTTATTGAAATGTTCACAACATTTCCCAAAGGATATCGTGACGACAACTTTTCAAGGACTACTTGAAGATCAACTTCAAGAATCATTAATTATCTGAGCTACTTGCTGGTCTAATCCAAATTATGTCTGATGATCACATCACTCCCCATGTACACCCTAGTCCGACATTTTGAGCACCTAATAACTTTTGGCAACCCTGCTCATCCTCTTCCTTAGTCAGATCAGTTAATCGTAACAAACCTTTTTTGGTTTGTTAGCTAACTAGTCAGCAGGCTAATTTAAGAAAGCAACCAATGTTAGTATTAATATAATACTGTGCAAAAGTCATAGACCACCCTTTCGTTTATTTCATTTCCAGTCAAAAAGTGTTATTCATTTTTCATTGTCAGAAAAAAAGCAGGAAACATATATTTAATTTAACAAAATATAATATACATTTGTTCAGTATTTTATGTGTCCACCCTTTTCCTTCAACAGCTTCCGTTCTTTTCAAGAGACTTTCTTTGCAGTTTTTCAAAGAAATCTACAGAGATATTTTTCTATGTTTCTTGTAAACAGTCTTAGAAGTTGGCTGCATATGTATGTAAGATTTGTTTGTATTTATCAGCATTCATGATGGCTTCAATCAAAATCAAATAACCAACTACAGATGTTGTACATCCCCAAACTTGCGCTGATCCTCCACCATGCTTGACTGATGGTTATAGACATGGTTCCGCGAGTCTTTCATTGCTTCAGCGGCGTACATATTGCCTTCTGTTACTTCCATTAATCTCAAATCCAGACTCATCAGTCTTTACTAGAAAATAAAACCTTACTCCACATCTCAGGTGTCCAGCTTCTGTGTTTTAGTGCCCATTAGCTTTTTTCAGACAGAAACATCCTTTCAAGACCCATAGCGTTGAGTTGTCTTCTCACAGTGGAAGGATCGACAGAAAAAACATGTGGATTTTTTCAGATCTGAAGCCACAGTGGAGCTTGATTTTTTCCTAAGATGAAAGCTTTAAGATATTTTTGTGGTCTACCAGGTCTTGCACGGTTGTTAGGAGTCCCTTTTTCTTTTCCACAGTACTGAGATAATTGTCTTAGGTGCACACGCCAAAAGATCGAAAGTCAGTGCCCACCTGAATTCTCTCTCTCTTCAGACTAAAAACCAGGTCAGAAATATTGGTGTAATTCTAGACTTCGATCTAAACGTTAACAGCCACATAAACTCAATAACTAAATTAGCCTATCACCTCACCTGAAAAACATAGCAAGAATTAGGTTTAATGTCTAAACAAGACCTTGAAAATCTCATCCATGCATCTATTTCGAGTAGGCTTGATTATTGTAATGGTCTCCTGACAGGCCTATCTAAAGGGATTGTTCGCAAATTGCAGCTCGTCCAAAACGCCGTTGCTAGAGTCTTAACAAAAATGACATAAATGTTAACACATCACACCAATTCTCAGAGCTCTACACTGGCTACTAGTTATATATATACTTATTTGTATTTTCTTATCTATTCTCCTTATTCTGTATTTTTATGCCCTGTGTAAAGCACTTTGAATTGCCATTGTTATATGAAATGTGCTATATAAATAAACTTGCCTTGCCTTGCCTTCCTGCAAATACTACAGTCTACTAGTGCAAATAAACTGAAACTAGATACTTTAACTAGTGTGCAAATCAAATGTGTTTACAACAAGACAGTGATGGTTAGCTGACCAGATACTATGGTTAACGAGCTAACAAGCTGATATTATCTAAACACAAAAGTAGACCAGATGTATAAATTGTGAAATTACCAGTTCCCAGGCAAAAACAGCACAAAAATTAACCATCTCTATTAAATTCTGTCAAGATCAGCCGTTCAAAGCCATTGTTGCCAAGAGCTGTGGGTCTCCACTCTGGCCGCCAGAGTTTGCATTACGTCACCTGAAAGCCCTCCTTAGATTCCTAATTAATCCACACAGGCAGATTAATCACCCCAACTTTAATTATGGTACTTGGATGCTGAGAGCTCTTGTTCTCTCAGTCCCCTCACCCTTCCCTTTCTACACATATGTACTTCAACTACTGAGTTACATTTCCCTTCTCTTTATTTAATTCTCACTCATGGAAATAGAGCAATATGGGAAAAACAAGGCAAAGGAAGGTCTGTAAATATGGTAGATACAGGAGAAAAGGCGTGCAGAACAGGGAAAACGGGACCAAGTGTGCCGAATTTACCTGCATTTGATCTTAGATGGCCATCTTGCAGTAATTGGCAGTGTATTATTTGCATGAGGTGTTTACTGAGGATAGACAGTCTATTTTTCTTGTGTTGTGTTTTGAAAAGCTATTAAAAAGCTATTCTGCATGAGTCTGCGCTCTGCTGGTTGCTCAAAGCTTATAGTCTGGAACTTTCTTAGTTACCCCTGCCACTTTAGTCCCTCAATTACAATGACAATGCCTTGTACCTCAAACTAAAAACATCAAACTGATCATTACTTTTTAGAAAATAAATAAATCAAACTACATTTCAGTAAGCCAATATCGAGTTCCTACCATTAACGAAATGAGCAAAGCACTAGTGGCAGTAACATAAAATGTGTGTCCGTGCACGGCATTATTAACAGGCAAATTAAGAATGGGGAACTTGAGCCCGGTTCGTCTGCCACAGATTCAAATTTGTGATTGTTCCCTCTCCAGATAAGAGATGCCAGCAAATTTAATTAAACTGCTTACTTTAGATATATGATGTAACTAAGTGCTCTGGAGATAAGGGACAATTTATTTCACCTCTCTGGCTCTAGCACCCTGTGCAGACCCATGTTAACCATCGCACAGTGAGGCAGACATTATATCACAGCTTCTCTGTGCTTCATACAGGTTTAACAATGTTCTGAAAACACCTGGAGAAAAGCTAATTGTGGACATTCTAGGCTCTTACACATGTGAATCAATGACCGATATTTATCAAAACATATATGAATGGTATGACAACTTTGTCCTGTTGTAAGAAATTGTAATTCAATCAAATATTTACTAATAATACTTTAACATTAAGAGCTACCTTAACTAAATAACTACTGTAAATAATCTGTCAAACACTTACTTAAATGTTACACCTGTCATTTTGTATTTATAAACTATTGAGCATTTTATTGAAATAGGAAAACATATCACATGAAAAAATTTGTATTTACTCTTACTTTTTGTGCACTAAGCATGAATGAGAGTGAGACACTCTATATTGCATGTCATTAGCCAGCGATGGACATCTTTCTGTATCTGATCCTACAATAAGACAGCACACAGAAATAGCCCAGTTACTAACGTTGAAAACAGTAGTGAGGGAAGTCTTGACAGCAAACAACCCAGATCATGCCAAAATATCCATAATATATTGGTGGGAGTTTAATAACATTATTGATCAATAACAAAACATTACTTCACCAGGTGCTGAGATTTCTGGCTTTCAAAACCTACTTTCCAGCCCGTACTCTGGTTTAGAAGAAGAACTCCCTGCCCATTGGAATGTTAAGACATTCCCAATCTTACCCCATGCCATTGGCTATCTTGTTGTGGTGAACAGGGCAACAGCCTTGTGTGTCTTCCCCTGACAGGACACAACCTCTCCAAGATTCCTGCTTGGCCTCCTCATCGCTAACTGGTGCCCCGGGTCAACATGGTAGAGGATTTTGAAGTCTTGGGGCTTCGTAGCGTTGATGTGCAGACCTACCTCACATGGATATGCCCTGGCAATAACTGCCCACTGGCCAGATTCTAAGGGAGCATATCTGACAAAAAAGCATGGGCGGACCTCAATGGACATATTACTTGGCAGATGTATACAACTGGGGAAGGTGTATTTTGGGTTAACCACATGTCACTGGAATCCACCCTCCTACAGCAAAGCAGTACTACTGGGGAATGTGCACCCTGTGTGGTACTTAAAATACCTCAATACAGTTGCCAAGAGCTCATAATCAACACTTAAGATGCAGTTGAGTGGAGACACTCTGCCTTCTGGGCCATATGAAACACATGATGTTTTGAAACCCATTTGTTACTTCTATTCAGCCTGCACCCTTGGATTTCCAATGAATGTAGAGAGGGAATTTCGCTAAGTGTATATATGCATGTGTGACAATAAAGTACTTAACTTAATTGAACAACAACCAATTTACAAAATCATGTAAGATAGACACAGGGAAGTAAAACAAAGCAACTTTAGACCCTCGAAGCATACAAGGAAAAACGTATGCACTCATTACATTACATTACATTACAGCATTTAGCAGATGCTTTTATCCAAAGCGACTTACACATTACACTCCAGTTTCATTGCGTCCTGCTTCCATTCACCATAGTGAGAGAGTCTGTCATGACCTTGCCAGAGGATGTGGGCACCCTCTTCCGGGAAATCCAGTAACTTTCACAGAAAGTCACTATTTCTGTAGTTCCTCAGGAGGACAGGGAGAGAGGTCTGTACTCCGGAGATATGAGACCCATCCTGGATCTCCGCCCGCTGAATGTGTGTATCACACAGAGGACATTCTGTATGCTCTTGTTGAATAAGCTACTGGACTGGTTCACCACAATAGACCTGAAGGATGCATACATTCACGTCCCAGTGGTGCCGAGGCCCAGGAAGTTCTGCACGTTGCCATTCAAGGGATAGCCTACGAGTACAACAAGTACTGTTTGGCTATTCCCAAGTCGATGAACTGGCGGGTCAGCTACCCCATCAGCAGCATGATTGGTGCCGAGGCACTCAAAGCATAGCTGGTGAGGGTCAACGGTGGCGACCAGCCCAGGCCTGTTTTTACTAAAGAGATCAAAGAGCTGTGAAATGTTGCCATGAATTTCTTCATGCATCAGTAGCCAAATACTGTTCATGGTACTGTGAAAATAGCCTCCTCAGCCACTAAAGCCCATTTAAAATATCAATGACCTATGGCTTCAATATGCTTTTTTGCTCTTTGGACAAATGGCCAGACTGAATGTCTTTACCTTGCTTGACTGTGGACACATTTGCTGTGTGTGGGTGTATATATATACAGTACAGTCATATATATATGTATGAGACAGGAAGGATTTCTGAGGATCTAATTAGCTTTAGGGTTCTCCCTAGTGGACCAGCTACCTGATCCATCTCATGCCTTATTCAATAGACCCCACTATCTCCAAGGCCACATAGATTACCCTGCCATATTAAAACATAAAACAAGGGTCAATGGTCACAGGTCCATGCTCATAGGTCATTCTCATCCCAGCGGGATTGCACAGCGTCACCGAGGCTCAATCTGGAGTTGTGCGGTTGGGGATATTACTCTTCTTCTTCTCAATGACTGCAGATAGAATACTTTGCTTTTGAGCAAGGGAAAGTGGAGTAATTAATTGTACTTGCTGACCATGAATACTGAACTATTTTAGGCAGTAGTGTTCTGCTCCTTTTTCAGCCGTAGCTCTGACAAGTGAAGGTTTCCCATCCAAGTGGTAAACAAACTGGCCAATGTAAAACTTTTTTGCTCTGCCCTGGCTACACTTTCATTTCTGTCATGGGCAGGGGCAAAAATATGTAAAAGGACTTCCTTCCCCCTTAATCCTAATGTAAAGAATAGTAGAGTAGTCTTGTACAGGAAGCTAAATAATTGGAGATTTACTTTGCTGTACTGTTGAGAAGCACTGACCATAAGCTACCTGATAGCTAGTTAT
This sequence comes from Acanthochaenus luetkenii, assembly GCA_900312575.1. NCBI lineage: Eukaryota > Metazoa > Chordata > Actinopteri > Beryciformes > Stephanoberycidae > Acanthochaenus > Acanthochaenus luetkenii. Next base: position 12,665 of record OMOT01081599.1, read on the forward strand.
GAATTATCATGTCATGTATGGACATATATTGTAATTTTCTTTAAATACAAATTCCCCAAAAAGTTTTTTCAACATATATAATTATTTTAGGTCTACTTTCAATTTGGCCGCAAAAATGTTGTTCCCCTTGTACTTCCACTTCAGGCAACGTTTCAAGCACAATCAAAGCCTCTGAAAGCACCAAAATGCCTTATTTGCATGATTGATACTGGTAAATCAGGCATAGAATTCAAGACGGCTGCCTGTGCAATTATTTTCCTTTTTTTTCTTTTTGTTTAAACACATAATAGTTTGCACACTCTTTCGTAGTTTCGGACCACAATGTCTGAAATGCAGACCACAACGCATTATGGACTACAGTGCACGATTTAAGTAAAAAAAATACCAATATCACTTTTATTTAAAAATGATCACACTGTACCACCACTGTCACCTATATAAATATTATAGTACATGAACACCTGATGAAGGAATTAGTATTTATGAATGTGCCGTGTAGCTGTAATGAAGCTCTTGATCATATGTTGTTTTTGTTACACGTTTTTGCTGAAATTGACATACCTGTCAACACTCCCGATTCTAGCGTGAGTCTCCCTATTTTTAATCCTTTCACCCGCTAATCTTCCAATGTCATAGTGATACAAATCAAATGGGGTTTTCTCCATTTCTGTGGGCGATTTGTGTCATGGTACCTGGCAACCCATCCCATGGGCAGAGGTGAGCATGCGCAAACGAGCCTGCCTGACGTTCAAGTCTATTTCAAGTCCTTCACTCCGCTCAGTTTGCCACTGAAAATGGATGAAGCTGCTAAGAAGAGGAAATACGGTTCTAAATGTCAGTCCACTTGGATCACTTGGTCCCCTTTCTAACCACTAGCCGCATCAACACCATGCGTTTTGTAAGATATGTCGGGCCGACTTTAGCGTAGAGCACGGTGGGAAACACGACGTTAGCATGTTGCCAAACACAAACAAGCCGTGGAGGCACAGAGGGGAATCCCTTGGTGTGTCAGACGCTGATCAAGTCACTGAGTCAGAGGTGAAAATTGCCATGATAGTTGCCAAGAACAATATTTAATTTGCACTTTGTGACGAGTTCAGCAAAGGTGTTGCCGACATGACTCAGCAATAGCTCGGAAATACTCAGGTAGAACCAAGTCAACACAACTCGTTTAAGGTAAGTTCCGTGATTTTCTTTTGACCTCATCATTGTGGGGTAACTATATTCATATACATCATTGCTGGATGGAAAATGTTCTACTTTTAAATGTATTAACCTATTGAAAATTGAAATGTTAGGTTAGGAATTGTTTTACTCCAGTTACAGTGTAAACAAAACTTTTACAGCCACAAAATGCAGCAAATACAATGAAATACTGGTGTGCCTGTTGTAAGTGTTACTGCTATCAAGAGCTCACTCAAGCAACTACATGTGATGTCTCCAATCTCACTGAACATTTCCAATCTAACCTAATATTATTTTGGTTCAGGAGCCAAAGCTGTGGAACTGGATGACAATGTAACACAGATCTGCCAGACTAGCCCTTTGCACTCCTTTGTGATGAATCAACATTGGAGTTAGTAGAATTCTGGAACTTGAAGTAGTGCACTTCAACAATGGCAGCTACTGCTGCCTCTGTTTGAATACAAAAGAAAGACTACTCTTGTTATTTTTCACTCAATCAGTAACAGTCCAGGTCAGTTATTATTCTGGAGACTAGTCCTGCATCATTTCATCCTTCCTCTTCTTTTTAAGGTTTTCCTGGCAATGATGGTTCCTCAACAGACACATACACACACACTCACACACATACACATACACTCACACAGAGACACACTCCCTCATACTCTCTCTCTCTCTTATATTTGCACTTGGTCATATTTTTGTGATGTACATTTTAGATGTTAACTTTTGATCACTTTTTTGTACATTTTGTATGTTTTTTTATTTTACTGTGAGCTATGAATTGAAAACTAATTTAAAATAATTGTACTTTTACATCCTTGTATTTATTCTATCGATCTGTGGTGTTGGGTTATATGGGGGTCGGGGCGTTGAGGGTGGACCATTTGCCGATACCCCAGAAAATCTCCCTCTTTTCCACAGCCTAACATTAGCAGGTATGAATTGAGGGTCATGCATTTTTACTTTTTAATCAGTTACACATTTTAAAACACATTCACTGTAATTCTACAGCTTCTCTGGTATTATGCATATATTAATACTATTACCTTACTCTTTGGACAATACCATAGCCATGTTTATTTCCTAGTGTCTCCTGTGTTCCCTCTCCTCAGTGTTTCCAGCACCTCCCTGTCTGTCTCTCTCTGGTTGTCTGTGTGTGTTGGCATAGGCTTCCTCCTGCTCTCCTGGTTTCCTGATCACCTGCATTCAATCTTCTCATCAGCCTACACACCTGTCATCCAGCTCATCAGCCACAGTATATAAACCCCGGTCCTTCACCCACTCATCACCAGTTTGTCGCTTCAACTTCTGTGGTAGTCTATGGTGTATCGCATCCTGATTGTGTATCGCATCCTGATTGTGTCATGTTGGAAGTAATACTCATCGTGCTTTTCCTTGTGTTGTAGGATCGCAACCCTGCCGGCTCTCTGTCAGCCGATTCATCTGCCTGTTCCAGATCTCCTGCCTGCCTACATCTTCATAGGGATGGCCAGAACGAGGCTTTCCGAAACACCGAGACAATTTAAACAATTGTGCCGAGGCTTCACGAAGCGATCGAAACACTACGCGACAGTGACGTCGTCTTATAAAAGTATTTTCACCTAATAATCGTAAGCCTCCGTGGTAGCGCGTATGTCTTGCAGTCAAGAGTAGTTTTGAAGCATGACATCGAACCCAAGCTTTAGCTTCTTAAGACTTTGCCAAAACTGTGGTTCATTGAATGATTTAGGACCTGTGAGACAATAAACTGATAATGTAGAAAACATGCAGGATAGAGATCTGGTGGCTCATTAGAGGTCGTTAGACGGGGCTCGTAATAGTTTCATGAGTTTCAAACGTCATTAGCCACGTGACAGTGTTTTGAAACGCATCCCTAGACCTATTCAAAGTCAACCAAATATTTAACACTCATCACGACATGTATCATAATAATATTATGTACAGAAAACATGTATAAGGTGGGGACAGGTGAGGGGGATGTGTGGTGAAGGTTTTTAAAATATTGGCAAAGTCTAA
>OMOT01081605.1:0-10095 GCA_900312575.1 Acanthochaenus luetkenii
TCTTTAAACAGGTCGGGGTGAAGGTCTTTCAGATGTTTTGCCAGATTTGATGTGTTAACGTGTATCCATGCTTATCTTCTCTTCATCAGCTCTCCACGTGTATTTGTTTACCTCTCGCAACAGCGGAGCAGGCGGACGAATACAAATCGTAGCCAAGTCATGTGCGGAAGGATTTTGTTTTTAATGCTGAAAATAAGAAACACGGTACCTTAGGTGCCGTGGCAAATTAAATAGAAAACTCGGTACTTTCGGTGCCGTGGGAAAACTAGTACCGTCAGTACCGCAGCAATGTAAGTACCGAAGTACCGTGACAAGCCTAGTTTAACGTTAGTCACTTGTCCGCCGGGCTTTTAGATATTAAGACGTGGTAGCCCGGGCACTTAATCTGCTTGTCCCGGGCGCCCGGGCTACCGATTTGTCCACCCCTGCATGTAAAGACTTGGGGGACATCATTGGTTGTGAGGCGGGTTTCCATGGCAACTGGAGTTTGACGACACAGGAGACCACACCACACATTTTGTGGCAAGAAAGATTAGGCCATTGGACGCCGTTCTGACACCGTGGTTCAAAAGGAAGGACTGGATTCAGAGTTCATTCAGATATACAGTATGTCAGTGTACTACTGTGTGTGACTAGATTAGCTGTCTCCATGTCTCCACACCATTGCTGCCGAGGCAAAGTGCTGTACATCTGTTGTGCTTGGCAAATCAACTGATTCTGGTTCGGAGATGCTTGATACAAGACAAGCATAGAAAATATAGTATATTGAATAAAGAAATCCTGCAGGTGGTTTGTTGGGATGTGTTTATTCTTGGGCTTACTGTGTGGTGCCCATTGAGTCTTGAGTAAGTGTTATAATTGTACACTTTTGATGTGTCATGTTACATTATCAGGATTCCCCCTGGCTTCCCATTTCTCCCTTAACACAAAAATGGAAAATAAGACAAACACAGTCATCAGCAGGGGGAAATAATATAGAATTTAAAGTAATAAGAATTCACTAATCTACGGAAGAAGTCAACTAAAGACGTCAAAAACATAGTGGATTATTCACAGCCCCGCATGACTGCGGTCAAGTGAGCCGTCTCTTGTGAAACCATGGTCCAGCCAGCCGCTCTTTATATTGTGTTGCGTGTCTAATGGTGTCTTTACGGTACTTACCTAGCAATGAGTCAAAATAACTGTTCTTTCTCATAGCGTTTGGTCAAATATAGCGGAGGTAAGCGGTCTAGATTTCAAACAGAGCCACACTCGTGATAATAGCTGATGATCCATAGAATAATGTGTTTTTCTGGTTGTAAATCAGTGGAATGATTAGCGCGACTGAAAACTGGCAGTTCAAAAATGCAATAGAGTTTTGTTCTGTGTCACGCTGCTCCATGTTTGTTTGTTATTCCAGCCCACTTGTAGAGAACATAAAGCGTGGTCTGGAATTACTTAAAATACATCCGTAAAGCAGTTCTGCTGCTTTTTTTGTGACAATGGCAAAACGATTAACGATAGAGGAAAATATCTACAGAATGTACCGATAGACATTGTTCTATCGTCCCACAATATATATCGTCATACTACATAGTGCTATGAGAACTTAACTCCTTATGGAAGCAAACTATTCAGAATACATTGGAAATTTCACAATTACACAGTTAAGATTTTAATACTGTTACTACTCCTACTAGCCTACTACTACAACTACTAATAATAAAAATATAAAATGCTGTGAGAACTCATTAACTCTTTATGCAAGCGTACACAATACATTAAAAATGTTACATTTTCATTTAGATGTTCAGAATAAAACACAAAGGTGAGCAGCCTAAGAGTTTAGGATAGGAAAAACCAGCCAAAAATCCTTCAAAAACATGGGAATGGGGACAAAAAAACAAGCTAATACTTGACCTCAGTTATATACATTTTTTGATGGCCACATAAAGCCTTTTATGGAAGTGTTATGAAGGCAATAGAACGAGGTACACCTGCCAATTATTGTTCAGTGTAGAAACTAGGCCAGTATGTAGCATGATATTAGGAACTGAGGAGTTCCTATTATTGCCTCTGTCCAGTTATCAGGAGGCTGCTGGTAAAAGACACAGTTGTCCCGTTATCACCTCATCCAGTTTTTCTTCTAAGTTTATGTATGAGTGGAGCTTGGGGGTAATTTTAGTTTTGGTTCCACATCTGTACCGGTTTTGGCCCCAGTTATGGTTCTAATGTAAGTTATGGTTAGACTGATATTGGTCTCTTATTAAATGTCAGATGTCCGTCAGTCAGTGTCGTTCACTTTGAAAGGATGGAGATTCCTCCCCGACAGTGGACAGCAACACCCAAAAGGAAGATTAACTTAAATATTCTGCTCTTGTTTCTTTACTTAGCACATCTTGGTTATACATGAACGCCCTTGGGAACCGTTTAACTCTTTACGACTACTTGTAATGTTGGTATTCTAGGAATTAAAGCTTTTTCTACTGTTGAACGTTTTGTAAGTCACTGTGGATAAGAGTGTCAGCTAAATGTACAGTAACAAATAAATTCCTTGTGACCATAAAGTTTCTATTGTACATTTATTTGAGATATGGGAAGGTGATTATGTTGGGGATGTATGAAATGTTGAAATGTAACTCTCTGTTCTGTCTGTCTCTCTCTGTCTGTCTGCCTGCCTTTCTCTGTGTCATTACAGACAGCTAAAGAAGCTGAGTGAAGACAGCCTGACAAAGCAGCCAGAGGAAGTCTTTGATGTCCTGGAGAAGCTGGGTGAAGGGTGAGTCATACAGTCAGTAAAGTCAGCAAGACACCACGTCCTGTAGCATGGTAGTGATGGATGAGTCTCTCTCAGACTTTCTATCTGTCTGTATTTAAATGAGAGTTTGAGTTTGTGTTAATCACATCGTCCTTCCTCTTTCTCTCTTCCTTCCTCTTTCCCTCTTCCTTACTCTCTCTCACTTACTAGTTCTTGCTCTTTCTCTCTCTTTCTCTCTCCATATCTCTTCCCCCTCCTTCTCAGTCATGCATTAAGCCCCTCCCTCCTCTGGTACACATCATCATAAAGATTGCCTCTTCATTTCCTGTTGTTCAACTCACTTCCTTATCAGAACGGCTGACTGTCTGTGTGTGTGTGTTGACTGATGCCGTCATCATTATCTTCCAACCACTAGCGACTCTCCAGTGACTATAACTCATGTCACACGGCTCGGTGTACAATTTGTTTTTACAACATTAAGCCAATTAGCAGCTACTCTGGTCCTTACCAGACTAGTTAACTATGGGTGCGTTCACAGCAAACAAAGCATTTACTCCTTTAGTTAAGTTTGTTATGGCAGGTGAGAACGATGCCATTCAAATGCGGGTGTCACCAAATCTGCAATCAAGCTGCAATCCGAATCAACTACAGGAAATTACCCCAAAATGCAATGGGTCTTATGGGTATAAGGAGCTGGATGTTGACATCTGATAGCCAGCAGTTCCTCATGCTTATAAAGCCAAGCACAACAAAATGAACTGAGGGCAAACCACAGTCAGGACTGATGTGGTGAAGATTACAGACAAATCCATCATAGCTTAGCTTAAGTTACAGGGACTGGAATCAGATTTTGTTTTGATCCCAGAAAAGTTTGCATTGCTTTCATGTAGTTTAGAGAATGCAGAATTGTAATACTTTTGAATTTAGCTGTTAACAGGGTCTGCTAAAACAACACGGGGCAGATTTCTTAACCCTTATTTAACCAGGCCAGTTGACTAAGAACACATTCACAACAATCTAGTGGATTAGTTTATATACTCACACACATTCACACTTATAAATTGTCCTGTATTGCCACTGCATACTGTTATATATACTGTTGGACACATAGCAATTCCAGTGGAGAATTTGAGGGTTAAATGCCTTGCTCAAGAGCACCTTGACTGTAGCTGTTGTGGGAGGGCAGAGCGTGTCTTCTTCACTGCTCTGGATATCTGGACCAGTGACTGATTGGTCACAGGCCCGTTCACAAGTACTGCCAACCACAAACACACACACTTTCAACCTCGTTCTCTGTGTCTCTGCAGGTCGTATGGCAGCGTGTTTAAGGCCCATTATAAGGAGACAGGGGAGATTGTAGCCATCAAACAGGTTCCTGTGGAGTCTGACCTTCAGGAGATCATCAAGGAAATCTCCATCATGCAGCAGTGTAACAGGTACTGTGTGTGTGTGTGTGTGTGTGTGTGTGTATGCATGCTTGTGTATCCTTCCATATATGTCTGCACGGCCCTCCATGTGCATTTATTTGTCTCCTCTCCTTTCGTTGCCCTTTTAGACTATATTTGTTGCATGGTGGCTACACTAACATTGACAGTGAGTGGTGAAAATAAAGGTGTAGCATTTTAACATCACATCCCACAATGGCAGATGATGGATGGAGTAAAAGCCCTATGGACAAATCACTTCCAACTTGTTTATCCTCTTCAGTAAAGAGAGAAAACTAAAAACTGCCTGCATGTGTGTTTTCCTCTTCAGTCTGTAAAGTGGGCTCTATGTAATGCAGCTACCTCAAAAACAATGACACAGGTTTATTACGTGAGTGGTGGAGTGACAATATGCTACATGTTTATATTTACAATGTATTTAGTATAGTCAAGAACAGTGAGAGTTAGATCTATAATTTAACGTAGTAGGGGTCAATTTAGTTTCAAATCAGTTTCAAAATGACCCCAATCCTGTTGAGTAGTGGTCCAACATAGAATAACTAGTTGTATCAAACTGAAGTGAATCTGTATGTGTCCAGTCCCCATGTAGTCCGGTACTATGGCAGCTACTTTAAGAACAGCGACCTGTGGATCGTCATGGAATATTGTGGAGCTGGATCAGTGTCCGACATCATCCGACTACGCAACAAAACGGTAATGTAATACTCACAAACACAATGCAGTATGTGACACATCAGCCAACAGCGTGCCTCATTCACACAGTGTGTGTGTGTGTGTCCTGTAGCTAACAGAGGAGGAGATAGCCGCCATTCTGCAGCCCACTCTGAAGGGTCTGGAGTATCTCCACTTCATGAGGAAGATCCACCGAGACATCAAAGCAGGCAACATCCTGCTCAACGCAGAGGGTCAGGCCAAACTGGCCGACTTTGGAGTCGCTGGACAACTCACAGTAAGTACAATAACTGTTTATTGAAATCATTATTTATTGAATGAATTGGATATGTTTAGATACAAGGTCCTATTGTGTTTTTCAAAGGACAAATGTACTTAAAAATAGATTTGGTCAAGGAAATATCGTAAGTATTATCTCTCCTCACTCCGGGCCTTTCTCAATTTGCAATCTTGTGCGTTCTTGTGTCTTCCTTGACACATTTGACGTGATGTTGAACAGCTGAAGTACAATTCAAAATAAAAGAATACAAGGGTGGATAAAGATGCCGGATGTTTACTTGCCAACCGAGGATGCGTCGGATCGTGACTTGGCAGATGAGAACATTGCAAGAACAACGCATCACGTCGAAACAGCACTATAGTCTATTGTACAGAGCTGGTTAAAACAGCTGGAAAATGAACAGCGAGAAGTTTGTTCTCTCCGAGACAACTTGGGAAGAACGTTCTCCAGAACACCATTTGACTTGGCATTCTTGGACTTTCTCTCTACCTCTAACTCTTGTCTACCTCTCCCTCCCTCTACTCCCCGTTCCTCCAGGACACCATGGCGAAGCGTAACACGGTGATCGGCACGCCGTTCTGGATGGCCCCAGAGGTCATACAGGAGATCGGCTACAACTGTGTGGCTGACATCTGGTCTCTGGGAATTACAGCTATAGAGATGGCTGAGGGGAAGCCGCCCTACGCAGACATACACCCCATGAGGGTGAGGGAGTGTGTGTGGGTTAAAGAGAGAGTACATGTTAGAGAGACGGTGTTTGTGTTTCACTTACTGTGTGTGTGTGCGTGTGCATGTGCTCCCCCTTCCAGGCCATCTTCATGATCCCCACCAATCCTCCCCCAACGTTTCGGAACCCGGACCAGTGGTCTCAGTCGTTTCGAGAGTTTGTCAGCCAGTGTTTGGTGAAAAACCCAGAAAACAGAGCTACCGCCACACAGTTACTACAGGTAACACTACGTCAAACTCTGCTACTGCCACTGTATTCGTGCTACAGGATGTAGTATTAGCTTGAAAACAGGGCTACACAGTTACAGGTAACAATATCACAACCCATTTTCAGCTTACTTGTAGGTTAAGTATACCAGTAAACACAATGGCGTGAAGGAAATACTTTGAGGTATACTTGGTAACGGAGCTGAATCTCAACATTTTAGACAGGGTATGCACTGATGAAGATGTATTTTAATTTGGTGTAATTGTTGCACTCATTGACAAAATTAAGTTTGAAACATGCGTTAAACATTTTGTGTTTCAGGAATTGTGTTTAAGCGATTGAGCTGTAAACTGTAATAAATCAAAAGATTGAGCAGGAGTCTAGGTGTGTTAATCAGGTGATACCCATTATAACATTACTCCGGTTAAGATCAGTAACACAATTACATGACATTTGCTGTAGCCAGAGCTCTGCCTTCATGAGGTTAAGCACCCAGTGTGTGGTCAAGAGTCTTAAATACTGTCACAACTTACCACCTTTCTATGACCGCCACTACAGCTTCTAGTAGTCAAAAGAACATGTGTTGGAACCTTTCTCTGTTCCCCTTTCTCCCTGCCCCACCCCCCTCATTAATTTAATCTCTCTCTCTCTCTCCCTGCCCCCCCTCTTCTCCAGCATCCGTTCATCAGGTCAGCCAAGCCCAGCTCCATCCTCAGAGCACTGATCACAGACGCCATGGAGATCAAACTGAAGAGACAGGAGGAGGAAGAACAGAGAGAGCAGGACGCGGATGATGACAATTCGGTACAGACGTCCAGAATCATACACATTAACACACACACACAAAGTATCAAACTGAAGAGACGGAAGGAAGCAGGACACACAAAAAAACTGGACATGCATATACCGTATACGTAATCACATAGATGTGATGTCACACTAGAGCGATACAACTTCCGATTTCCGGACCTACTTTGACGATGAATGCGCGCGCGCATAGTCCCAATGTATTTTCGGTAAAATAAAACAAATTCTAAAACCTTAATTCTAGCCTGATTTAGCCATTCCTTTACCACTTTTGATGTTTGTTTGGGGTTATTGTCTTGTTGGAACACCCACCTGCATCCAAGACCAAACCACCTGGATGATGATTTTAGGTTTTCCTGAAGAATTTGGAGGTAATTCTCCTTCATTATTCCATTTACTTTCTGTAAAGCACCAGTTCCACTGTAAGCAAAACAGCCCAAAGCATAATACCACCACCACCATCAGGCTAGGATTAAGGATTTAGAATGGCCTTCCCAAAGTCCTGACTTAAACCCCATCGAGAACATGTGGACTTGCTGAAGAAACAAGTCTGTGTCAGAAAGCCAATGCATTTAGTTGAACTGCACCAATTCTGTCCAGAGTAGTGGTCAAAGATTCAACCAGCCGCCACAAGCTTGTGGGTGGCTACCAAAAGAGCCTAATTGAGGTGAAAATGGCCAAGGGACATTTAAACAAATATCAGCATTGTTGTGTGTATATTTTGGTCACATGAATGTTTTGTGTCAAAGAAGTATGTGCTCCAACCGTTCTGTCACAGAAAAACAAGAGTTGTAGAAATTATTGGCAGCTCAAGACTGCCATGACATACATGTTCTTCAAGTGTATGTAAACCTTTGACCACAACAACAAGTTCTTACACAGAAGAAGCTACATCATTTAATGCGCAAGCAAATCTAACTGCAGTGGTGAAATTGACTCCCTGGTTCTCCTACTCAGTATTGGTCTCTATATACTGTAACTGGTCTGTAACTGGTCTTTAGATGTATCTTATGTGTCTTTTTCAGTCTCTTCACGGTGTCTTTCTGTTTCTCTCTCTTAAGCCCTGTTAGGACGGCATGTATCTGTTAGACATCTGTAGTGACCAAGGGACAGAAGTTGAGTCTCCCACAGTAAAATGTCAAAAAAGTACTATTTGGACAGGATAACTTTACATGACATAACTGCTACAGGGCAAATAACCATAGGCAAAAGAGGCAGGAATCTTTACGGATGCAGGTGTGTTCAGTTAGTTAGTTTGCTGTGGGGTTTCTAAGGTTTTAGGCTTGTAAAATTATGGACTTGGCATATTTGTACTGGATTAACATTACGTATGCAGTTTGTAATAATGACAGTTATAGGACCTCCCTCAGTATAATGAATCCAGTTGAAGTGAGGCTTTACTCTCTTATGTTTCAGGATGAGGATGAGGTTGACCAGGGGACCATGGTGCGGGCGGGGACAGGCGACTCGGGAACCATCCGGGCGGCTGGTTCGTTAGGCGGTACGGCGCGGACCATGATTGCACACGGAGACACAGGAACCATGGAGTCACAACTGGGCACCATGGTCATCAACTCTGACGATGAAGATGAGGAAGAAGAGGGTACTATGAAAAGTAAGTACACACACATATGGTGCTTCATGAATATACATGTACGCTTACAGATAGATGCACACACAGTGATAAAGAGCTTGGTCATCAACTCTGACAAAGAGGATGTGGAAGTGGCTGGCACTTCACTGAAAAGTGAAACAGAGACATTGTACATACAGAGAGAGAGAGAGACTGAGTGTAAGGAATTAACTGAACTGATGAGGAACAAGCTGGCACTATAAAGACAAAAGTGAAGCGTGAAGTGTGTGGGGATCACAGACCGCCAATGAGTTTACAGTGAGGTGAAGCAGAAGTGTTATGTTACAAAGTTATATGAATGATAATGATGCGTACCTACTTAAGGTCCTCAAAATTGTTTAGTATGAACACACTGAGAGACAAAGATTCTGTCATTCTGTGTGTGATGCAATGTGTTTTCAAAGTCAGCAAGGAAGGGGCGGCCATAGCCACAATCAGTAGTAGGGTGGCAGCTGCATGCAATGAACTGAGCTCTTAGATTATGATGTTTTTAGACATTTTGGGAGTTTTGACCTCTGATTTTTGTCTCAGTGTATGCAATGAGCCAAGAGAGCGAACAGCAATAAGCTGCTGTCAAACCGTCAATGAAACTAGACCTGGTCCATTGTAGAACCGAACCGCTATCCCCTGTGTGACCAGGTTCCTTAACTGAACACTTCTCCCATGCTGATGCTCGTGCTTTTTAACCTTGATTCTTGTTTCTGCTTAATTGTATCCATCGAATGTAAATTTGTGGGTTATTGTTTTTATCGTAATCGCAATTCAGCTTTCTGCTGGTACGTGTACATTGTGAGCTGACCTCTATTTATCTTTGTAAATTACAATAAATTGTTACTGCATAAGCCTAATATTACTACTAGAGCAGTGGTTGCTGAGAATTAGAAAAGCAGGCTGCCTTCACAGCCACTAGAGGGCACACTCACACCATGACGCCTGGGTTCCCTCACTGTCTTTCCTGTGAGCTGGTGGATCACTACATACATGTATTATGTTAGAGGTGGTGGGAAAAATCGATTCATGTAAGAATCGCGATTCTATTGTCCACGATCATTGATCGATTCACCAACTCCCAAGAATCGATTCTTACCTTACAGACAAAATGTCTGTTTGCCGGCGGTCCAGCAGAGGGCGGCCTTCACCTTCACCCTCTCATGTCAATAAAGCATTCAAATGTTCAATACATCTTGGTCACAATGTGTTCTGAATGATTAAGTTCTAAATTAGTTAAACCTTACATTTAGTTAAGTTGCCAAGATAGCATTACACAATATATAAATACTAATTTGATGTTGCCATTAAGTGATAAGAATGATGTTTGTAGTTGTAACAGCAAGTTGGAGAATTATTCAGTGTTGGTGGAGGTTTTTGCTCCCCGAGTGCCTTCTGGTTTAATTATAAATGAAGTTCACTTTATGTGATCCAATGTAGCTCAATTGTTAGAGCAAGGCACTAAGACTGCCAGAGCAAGGTTCAATTTCCACTGTGGAGAAGAATGTAAAATATCACCCACAGCAACAAAAAAAGATACAAAAATCTGTGTCTATGAAACTGGTCTTACATGTATCAGTACATTGGATATTTGGTTTA
>OMOT01081606.1:0-10888 GCA_900312575.1 Acanthochaenus luetkenii
CCTTTTTTTCCAGGCAGACTATACTTGCAGCCTGTAACATGCACTGTTTGATGAACTCGCCGTCTTTGAATGGCTTTCCTGCTTTAGCAATCATCTCACTCACCACGTAGCTAGCTTTGACAGCCGCATCCTTCTCTTTGCTTGCTTTCTTGAAAAAATATTGTTGCCTCAGTAGACATGTTTTAAGTTTGGCCCAGTCCTCTCGCTCATCTCCCAGGTTTTTTGCATACTCTTCAGCATGTCTATTTGAGTAATGACGTCTGATGTTATACTCCTTGTGTACCGCAACTTTATCCGTGCATATTAGACACGTTGGGATATCCCTGTGCTCAACAAAAAAATATTCCGTCTCCCACTTCTCCTGAAATTGTCTGTGCTCATCGCCAACCTTTCTCTTCACGGCAGGTTTTGAAAATGACTGGGGCTGGGTGACAAAGAACGTATAGCACTGGGTGACAGGATATATTTTCCCTCCACTCTGTGACAGTCCCGAAATATTATATAATTCGTGATGTTGTCACGAGCCTGAGCTATGGTAGCCCACAAGTGTCAAAAAATATAAAACGCCCAGATGCATGTGAGAAAAAACGCGCGGGCCGCACTAACACCAAACTTTGATTTCAGGCAGGGGGCCACAAAATATCATTCCGCGGGCCGTGAGTTTGAGACCCCTGCACTAGACAGATGGTTTTAAAAAACATCTGCATTATAAAACGCTTGTTTCAACTTTCTGACCGGGTGTGACAGCCGGGTCGGATTTAAATAAACATCAATGATATAACCTTTGTGGTGCCTTTCTGACCGGTTCTGACAGCCGGATTCAGGATACCCCCGATTTTTACAGGTTTAGGGGGGTGGTAATAAATGTTTTAGTATGGATATGTCTCAACATGTTTTCTTTACATGAGACAACTGGTCACATCAAACTAAATGGGGGAGTGAGGATCAACATATGGTGTTTTGAAAGGGTTGTATAATGTGTGAAAAGCAGCTGTTCTCCATTTATTTAAAGTTTTACATCCTCTAGAAGTAACTTAACCCTTAGGTCTATATAAAAGAGGTCTTTTTCATTTCATGGTTATCACATCTTCAGACGCGATCCTCCTGTTAAAGTACTACTCATAGTCGTCCCCGGCATTTTCTTCCTCCTCTTTTGTATTTTTCTGACACGGACATCACAATGGAAAACAAAGGTACACCCTCTAATACACCAAGAGCAATTCTCAGATTGAATATGTGTAATGTTGAACGAATCATGGCACCCAAAAAGAAAAGATGTGCTCCTAAAACACTGTCAGGTTTTCTAGACCAGCCTGGGCTCCACAATATGAGTGGGATATGGATGACGGACGGGTTTCTGGCTACTTGTTTGAGAAAGGACAAGTATATCTTTATACAAGAGAAGTTGAGGAAATGTTTTTGCTAGAAAATACTCCACACATTTTTTTATTTCTTTAAAGATTGGACTCTTGTTTAGAAACAAAATCTGTGTGGGGTTAAATACTGTACAAGGATTGTACGATGCCCAATGGGACGGATCAGTTGAAGGAGAAACGTATCGGGCGGAGACCAATATAGAAATCAAGGATCCTGAATCTTGAAAACTTATGGATAACTCTGTTATTCCACAGGCCCATCTTGGTATATCTGATGAGGATAAACTATATCCCCTAACTGCTGAAGAATGGGGGATGTGGTTTACTACAGAATTTCTAATCCGTTGGATTGACTGGGAGAGAACACAAGATGTTTTCTCACCTATCGATGTCTTATTCAAGTGGCATAAGACCTACAAATCCAACAAATCCATAACAAAAAAAGACTTTTTCAAGCCACACAGGAGAATGAGGGCTCAGAGCATGATAAAGAGAATTCCTCTATACTCCTTAAAAGTGTAAATGCATATGATGACATATGGGGTGTTTGGGGTTAGGGTGTGCCATTTGTTCATATAAAACATTTTCTAAAGACTGTATATATGTTTGTGCAGGTTTGAGGACGTATGAGGAGGTTGACGTAATGACGACTCATAATGTGCCTGCTTTTGTCACATGCTCCCAGGACAATGATGATGACAGTTGGGTAGAAGAATTCGGCAGAGATTTGGGGGAGAGAAATTTGACATTTATGCATCAAGAATAAAATACACAACAGACCAGGCGGTCTCTTTGGAAGAACATTCGTACCCTTTGGACAATGTATTTGAAGATGCAGAAATTACTCCTTCCTTGTGGAATATTATAAAGGTAACCATAGGTCATTATTTGTACGAAATGATTGTGGTGATTGTGGTGAAGTGAATGTTCAATCTGTACATTTCCATACTATCATACTAACTGATGAAATACCTCCATATTATTTTGATGCCTGTTTTGAAGAAATCAAAAAAGAGCTTTTTAATGAAACTTACACAACTGCTCAAGTGTTTGTCCTGTATTGCCTGGGGATTGTGCAGCCAACTAAGTCTCTCTCTCTCTCTCTCTCTCTCTCTCTCTCTTATTTTCTCAGGGTTTAACTGGATTCCCTAATTTTGAAAGTAATTTTGAAGGTATATTGCCTTTGTCTCATCGTCTTTTGCAAAGTTGGGGTAGCCTAAAGCCTCCTGTTTTCGTTGCAGAAATGTCTTTACATACTCTTTAAACAGAGTCACTTTTTTCTGCAAAATGCCACACCTCATCAATTTTGGAAACAACGTACCCTTTCTCAATGGCCTTTTCTAGTGCAAAACGACCCATACTCCTGAGAGAGCCCTCTCAGATGCATTGTGGTTGCATAAGGTCTCTGCACACATTCGACACAGAGGAAACATTAGTTTGTTGTTGCATGTTTATGGGAGTACAGGGTGGTACAAACCACGAGGTGGCAGTGTTGTGCAAGGGGTTCAAAATCTCAAAGAATAATATTTGGGTGTCCCATGGCATAACTTTTGTGTGACTGTACTGTTGGGTGCAAGGATGTAAAGTCATAGTAGTGAATTTTTTATAGTACAATTGGTAGGCGTTAGTATGACCACCAAACAATGCTTTTCTGGGGTCGAGTCTTTCTGGTGTGTCATAATTTATCAAAAATGACTGTAGTTCATGGACTGTTTTTGGACGCTTCCCACTCGCATTCCCAAATTACCCTTACACCCAGCCTGTCAGTCGAAGAGACGGTATATTTGCTTTAAACTGTCTGTACAAAACACAGAATGAAATGTACCCATGCCAAAAACACCCTGTAAACTCGTAAGCCGTTTGAATATTGTTACGGTCACAGAAGCCGTCAACGTGATAAGGTCCAAACCGCTCCTTGCCATAATTGAACGCATGCCAAATGGTTATGTTGTTTTTGGATGCCTCAAATTCAAGCCATTGAATAGAGGCATTGGAGAATGTCTTGTGTTGGTTAACGTTTGCGCCGTTGTATGTTAACGCCAACGTGTTTTCAGTGAGGAACAGTGTTTTAAACACAGCCATACAGCAGGATGCAAGAGTTGTGTAGTTAAACGGGTCTAACTGAGTACACTCCATAAACGCCTCACTGTAAATCATGCACGCTTTGCTCAACACCACAATGTCATTTATGCCATATCTACACAGCTCACCCTGGAAATCAAACACCCCATTACATACAGTGGCGTACCACTGCATGAAATCGGTTCTTTCTACATCCGACATGTTATCATAGCAACATGGTTCAGGGGGTGTTGAAAAAGTGTAGATAATACCCCTTTTTTGCATTATCAAAGCCTATGGCCGATTTACGTCTTGGACAAGCGCATTGGCAAAAAGCTGTACGAATCAAGCCATCTCTGTTCGTATGTAACGTCGTACATCAACAGCACCTTACTACCGTGCATTGTTAGTCTGGACATTATACCTTGTTTTGTAAAGTAGTCGAGCATGATGTAATTATCAAAACCAGACGCATTGTGGGCTTTAAAGGAATAGTTTTTGTACTTTTGTTGTCTAAATCTTTTCACAAAGAGATTGACGCAAGACGCTCCGGATGCCCACCATCTCTTGTTGTGAAAATCAATGGCACATATACAATTTGCCTCATGCCTGTTTTCAAATGTACGTGTTTCAAAGTCATACAAAAATTATTTAGTCTGAGGTTTTGTAGGCTTTACAGGTTGAATAAAAACTGATGTTCTAAATCAGACATTAATTATGCCCCGCAATGTCCACATGTCCCTTTCTGACACTTAAGGCCCACAGCATTTGGTTTGTGACTTACAGCATACAAACGACCGCAGTCTGCACAGTATTTGGTACGCTTGCAAGGTCTGAAACTATCCCCACGTTGGGTAGGATTTACCATGCTTTTGTGTTTGTTGAAACAATAAGTTGACCTACAGATACGTAAGCAGTCTGGACATTGGTTAGTTTTCAACTCTGGTTGTTTGTGACAGTCTTATGACAAACACACATTGCAGAAATATTTACATGTGTGATAAGCCCGGGATTGATATCTTTTGTAGCAGTAATCACAAACATAGAAACTTGTGAAAAAGCCGGTTTTACTTTGTATGGAGTAATAATGATCGTCAAATAGATAAAGCCAAATAGTGTTAGGATGCAGCTGCTCGTGAGTCTGATACATTTGGAGATGTTTAGTATTGTCATTGTGGTAGAAAACTAGAATCTTAACATCCATGAGCTGCTCAAATTTTGAGACATCAGAAAGAGATACTTTGTGACTAAAATCAGCCCTTTTATACAAGCATGTCTCAAAGGGCTTTACATCAAACCTGTCGGTTCGGACTATGTCAGGAACACAAGTCTCCTCCTGGTCACATATGGGCTGTGCCCACCAGATGAGGACCATCAACAAAATAAATTTTGACTTTGTTAAAAATAATAGATGAAGATTTAATAAGACAACTGTTGTATTGTACAATTTATAAAATATGAAAATGATATTCCATGGAATAGAGTCCGCAGACGTAACGCACAACAGACTGGTGGATCCAGTTAGCTGCCCTATGATCGGTGAGAGTCCTCCCCAAACATGGTGTACAAACATTACATAGCCTGCTCCCATCATCTGACTCCTCCTTGGATTCAGTACATCATGATTTCGAGGAGGGCAGCTATTGGTTAACTCTGGATCTAGTACCTCCTTTTTGGTGGCCCCCACCCCTTGTGCCTGGGCTTTGAGTCGTAAAAAAACGGTCCAGTTTACTGGTGGAGCCTTTGATCTCCGGACTATGTCCAGGTTTACTGGTGGAGCCTTTGATCTCTGGACTATGTCCAGGTTTACTGGCAGAGCCTTTGATCTCCGGACTATTGGGTCATGCCCTTTGTGTCTGATAAAGTGTGCTATACATATGGAAAAGCACAAATTATTGTCTGTATTTGTTGAAACATATAAGCAAGCATTTTTTCTATGAATAATTTGGTCATAGGGGATACTACCTAATTTGCGACGAACCCCTCCTCGTTTATTGAGCGCGACGGTGACCACAAACTCTAGTCGATCATCTGACAACAATCTGTCATTACTTTGCATCACCTGCTCAATTTAGTTTAAAAATGTTTTGTTCTTGTTTCCAGCATTTAACACTGCACACACATCACTGGCCAGAGATGGTTCTTTTAACACAACATTCAAAATACTAACGTGTGCAGCTTGTTAGAAAAAAGCACTGTTAGAAAAATTTACAACTGTTAATTTGTGCCGCAAAAAGCCGTTCCTAAATCATCCAACCTAATGTTGAACAAATCTACATGCTGTCTTATTTCCACCTCATTACATTACATTTCCGTCTTTCAGTGATCACAAATTCACACATCCCCCCCCGCTTGCTTTATACGCTCAAACAGTTCTGGACTTAAATGTTTGTAGGGGTTTTGAAGGCTCTAAAGGGGACATAACCCCCTTGATGCTATACACGGTGTTCGGCGATTGACTGATCTGTATCTTCTGTATTATGCATTACAGATTATATGACTACCTTTAAGCATACCCCAATTTTGCAAGAGTTTCTGAAGGAGACATGGCATTAAAATCAGAATCTTGATGTATATTCTCTATCATAGCATCAACATCATTTTCAACATCCGCTATGCTTTTTAGGGGAGACGAAGAGTCTCCATCTAATGCTTCTTCACTTTTCTATGAGAAGTCAGAGTCTGATTCTACATCTTGACACAGGACATCAATCTCATTCTCTACATTCGATACACTTTTGAGGGGATAGGTGGGGTCAACAATTTCATCATCACTACTAACAACATCATTTCGTTTGCAGTGTTTTAATTTGCGCAGACAGTTTTTGGGAGGCATGTTGAAACAATACAAAAAGCGCACACAATAATTATACACAGGCAAACTTGTATGGGTTGTATTTCTATGTAGACCCAGTCCTGGCTATCTCTGCTTCTAGCAAGGCATTTTCTGTTTCTTGTAATGCACTTATCTGCCTACCTTGATGATTACACCTTTTAAGAACCGTGTGACATAATTTGCAGCATTTGAGTATAGTATGAGCAATTTGCCTTCTTTCAATATTCGCTTTAACTTGCAACCCCTTGATATATTTTGAATACTGCAGGATAGCTTTTACATGTCTTAAAAGACGAGTGTTTTGGCTTTGTGCAATATTGTTGATGATGATGATGATGCGTCTGGTACAATGTGTGTGGATTCTTCGTCCCAACGGTGTATTTCGGAGTCTGTCCAATCTTGTGGCATGGAGCTGAGGAATCCGCGACCATCATGCACAGGTTCTGCCAAAAAAAACTCACCGGGTACAAATGACAGCCTTCTGCTACTAGAAAGTAAATCAGTGTAAATAACATGTATCTGGTGAGTATTAGTAAACGTCTCTTATTAATAACTGTTTAGTTGAGTCTTGCGATGCGTTGTCCGACAGCTGGGGTAGAGTTGTTTGACAGATGTTTTTAAGCCTCGTCCAGGCTAGGAATATATAGGGCACAATGCACAAAAAACACTCCTTTTTCCCTTTGATATTACCGTTTTGTTTTTATGTTTTCACACCACATATGGTGTTATGTAGGAAGCCATTAGTTAAGAACCCCCCATGCGGGTTTTGTCTGCCATCTTAAAGCCCTCTTGTGTTTTTACACAATCTGTTATAAAAATAACTTTGATTGATTTTATTGGATACCTTTAAAAAGGGTACATTTAAAAGGTTTTGTTACCAACTGTGGCACACTTGGGGGGACAATAACAAAGATACTGTCCACAAAGAGAATTACCAGAAACAGACATTTATTTACTGTTTCGGGGAGGGGATGGGTTAGTCCTAGATACTCAATGTTCAGGGTGGGGTGGTCGTGGTTCAGTCCAGGGGTCAAGGCAGGAGAAGAGTAGTTATACAGGCGATGGTCAAGCATAAGAAGGGTCCTCAGACGGTCAGGGATTCGGCACACAGCAGGGTCCTCAGTACGCTCACTTAGTGCTCTTAGCTCGCTCTTAGAATCTCTCCCTCGTTCTCCACTACCTCCCATGAGTCACACACCCCTCTCTGCCTTCTCTCCCTCTATCTAAGGCCTGCCGCTCTCTCTCCCGATTGGCCCTGCCTGCTCTCCCTCTTTGCCTCAGCTGCCTCGCATCTGCTGCTGACTGGGGCGAACATCCGTATATGGGCTTTAGCCTCCACGTGGGGAACAGCACGTACCGCCCCTCCTTCACTTCCCCCCTTCTAACCTCCCTCCGTGTGCCACACAACATAGAATATTCCTCTCAGATAAGAAGCCAATACATACCCCCTAGTAAAAGCCTATTTTCACTCCAGAATAAAAATTAAAAACCCTTGAAAGAATTCAAATAGCAAATAGCTTGAACTACAGTTTCTCTCATACATAGAGATGGCGTCTTAATGTCAGAAGACCATCGTGTCTCTGGATATCACATATGATTGCAAATCTCTGGGTAGATGTAACGTAATTTTCTTGGATAAAATTAAAAAGGTTTTGTCAACAACCTAGAATATTTCCTCTCAGAAATCCTGTCAGATTTTGTAAAAATAGGCTCTGATAATTGCATTATATGCAATGAGCTTCTACATTTATAAACTGTGCTATTCTTTAAAAACCTATACTAACGATAACAGCATATAAGATAAAGAATACAATACAAACTGCCTAATAAAAGAAACATTTTCACCCAGAATAAAATGTAAAAAAACAGAAAGATTCTGTCTTACAGATAGCCTGACCTACAATTTGATTGTAAAACTGGGGGTGGATGTAACAGACCCCTGTCTGTCAGGACCGGTCAGAAAGGCGCCACAATTGAATAGCCTTGATGCTTTTAAATGTTAATGACATGTCTCCCCAACATCTCTTAAAATACATTTCTTAACGAAGCTCCACCTAAAACACACACACACTCACACAGATCTCCCCACGTCTACCAAACACACACTGTGGCACACTCGGGGGTGGAATGGGTGTCCACATGACTGGAGATAACAGAAAGACTGTCCACACACAAAATGACAGAGTACAGCCCTTTATTTACTGTCTCGGGGAGGAAATGGGTTAGTCCGTTAGGGGCAATGTTAATGAAGGGGTCGTCGTCATCCGGTCCAGGCGTCGGTACACAAGGCAGGCTCTCGTACAATCCGGGGGTCAAAGCAGGAGAAGGGTTCTCGGACAAAAGGGAATACCAAGCAGGGTCCTCATACAGTCGGTTATCCACGAGGTCGGCAGTCTCATTACTTTGTCTCTCTTTCCTCCTCTTACTTTCCCCATGGGTCGAACACTTTCCTCTGCTCTCTCTCCTCTTTTAAACCCTGCCTCCCTGCTCTGATTGGCCCTGCCTTTTCCCTCTAATTACCTCAGCTGTCTCTCATCGACCGCTGATTGGGGCGGACGTCTGTATATGGGCCTGTGTCCATGCAGGGAACGACACGTACCGCCCCTCCTTCACCTCTCCCCTCCTAACCTGCCTCCGTCTGCCACAACACACACACACCACTCACACATAGATCTCCCCCCAAGCTTGATACAAACAGCCTGATGACTCTCATTCACAATGGACGAGTTTAATCGGATAAAACTTAAAAAGCAAATATACCTCTAAAACCTTCTCAAAACTCTTATAATGAATTCCATCCACTATTTTCTCACAAACTACAACCACACATTTGATATGACATTACCCCCCTTTTTAATACTGCACTCTGTTTTTTCCTCACGTTTTACACACATGTTTTACCTTTTAAAAGCCACGACCCCGCATACACTATTGACGCACAAATCAGCCCCATACACACACACAGAGACATTTTCACGGGGCGCACACCCCCACTCCACTGAAAATGCAGGTGCACTTTATATACTACTCACCATCTTTGAGTGTAAAAGCTATGCAGACTTCTTTATGCTGTTGTCATGCGTGAAGAGTTCAGGAAGAATTCCAGATACTCTGGTGGAACGTTGCCTTCTTCTGTGCCGTCTGTTTCTTCTCTCTCACCAACTTGAAGGTTAGCCCAAACTGTCGGATCTTATGAAGAAGGCGATACTTCTTTAGAATTCTGCCCGACAATGTCAGTGCTCCACCCTTTGACTATTGAGGTGCCCCACTCTGTCAGGAGCTTGTCTTTTCTTCTTAAGCTCTCTGGTTAGGACACTGTGGAAGAGAAGGGTTCTTTGGATATTAGGATTTCTAAGTTTGCTTCCTAATACCATTCTCTCAGTCTCTGCTCGTGCAGTCTAATGCGGTTTCTTTTGGACTAATCTTTCTTTGCCATGCTTGCTTTCTTGTTTCGCTCTTTTTTTTGGACAAGGACAATTAAGAGACCAGTGCTATACTAAAAATATTGTGACACACTCAGGGGTGAGGTGTGAGTGTTCACGTGACCGGAGATAACAGAACGACTGTCCACACACAGAATTACAGAACACAGAGGTTTATTCACTGGTTTAGGGAGAAAATGGGTTAGTCTCTTACATGTAATGTCATTTATGGGGTAGTCACAGTTCAGTCCAGGGGTCGGTACACAATCCAGGCTTTCGTACAATCCGGGGGTCGAGGCAGGAGAAGGGTTCTCAGAAAAGGTAGTGGTCGATCACAAAGAGGGTTCTCAGACAGGCAGGGATGTAGCACACAGCATGGTCCTCGGTCCAGTCGGTCATACACATTCTTGACAGAATCGTCACAAGCTCTCTCTCTCTCTCTCTCTCTAACTCCTACTATCTGCCGATGCGCTTTAACCTATGCTTGCCTGCACTCTGATTGGCCCTGCCTGATCTCCAAGATCGCCTCAGCTGGGTCACATCCGTCTGTGATAGGGGTGGACGTCCATATATGGGCCGTAGCATCCACGCTGGGAATGGCACGTACCGTTCTATGTTCATGAGTGTTCTCAGATAGTTATGTTGTCGCCCTTTATTACCATCTCTTAGCGGATTAATATCTTCCATTGTTCAACTTCTGTGGTATGTCTGTTAAGCATTGATCGAATTATTATCACAGGCTCATATGATTATCTATTTGTTTATTGCTATTCATTCATCACTACTATTCAATCGTAAGCTCTATTTCCTCTGTTTTATATGTATGTGTTATATTTTACCTGATTATTGAGTGTGCTTTAGTTTAGTAATAAATATATTCCTTTGCATAAAGTAATCTCCTCTGTTCATTGTACGAGTTGTAAATTCAAGCAAGCCGAGAATTCATGTCATTCAGACGAGACTGATGATATTGTCTGTTAGCTGGTGCCCCGTTCTCTAATTCAAATCAAGTTTCTTAGATTTGTTCTCACGAAGTTCGTAAGAAGATATTTAACCTCTTCCTACCTAGGGTGCTGGGAGGGTACGCTCACCTGAATGAACGTACCCAAACTAAAACAAGAATAGCTCCACATCTATCAGGTCTATATGCATGACCTTGACATCTATGGACAGACAAGACCTTATATAATCTA
>OMOT01081608.1:0-11170 GCA_900312575.1 Acanthochaenus luetkenii
CTAGATGGCAACCTCTTTAATATAATAATAATAATCCTTTTTATTGTCACACAAACATGCACAGAGCACCGCACACACCTAGTGAAATGTATTCTCTGCATTTAACCCATCACGGATCCCCCCCGGATACACACAAGTAATTGCACAACACCAACCACCAAACTGCAGAGAGAGAGGGTCCTTGAGCTGCAGTATGCAGATTACTGTGCTCTTGTGTCTCACACTCCACAAGGCCTCCAGTCTGTCCTTGCTGCGGCAGTGAGAGCGTACAGCAGGATGGGACTGACTGTCAACACCACCAAAACGGAAGTAGTCTGCCAATAGAGTGCCAACATCCCATCCATACCACCTGCTTTCACTGTTGCTGGTGAACAACTGTCAGTAGTTCCATCGTTCAGATATCTGGGGAGTATTCTCTCTGAGGACAACAGCATTGACAATGAGGTCCAGAACCGAATTAAACAGGCATCAGCTGCTTTTGGGAGACTCCGGCGCCGGGTCTTTCAAAACAAGAACCTCCACCTCCACACTTTCACTATATTCATCCTCTTGGAGATAGTAAAAAGTGAAGGACTGTGTGACAGGTTTTTAAAGGCTGTGACTTAGTGTAACAGACCCCAAGAGTGAAAGTATATTCGCTGTCAAAACATATTCCAGTAAGCAAACCAACAAACATCTCGCTTAGAGAAGAGCTGTCGTGAACCGGCGTGGCACAGAATTATATCCAACTTTTAGGGCTATTGGCTATGACTCATTCTGGGCTGAAAAGGGGGAGGCGTCGGGAAGAAGACAGTTAGAATCTGGACGAATCTTCTCGCCATCAGCTTAATGTATTAAATCATTCACAGACATAAGAACTAATCCTTTAACTGGAGAGCTGATCCTAAGCCTTGTACTGGGCTTATCGGGAGACAGTGTGTGTGTGTGTGTGTGTGTGTGTGTGTTGGTTACCGTGGCGATGGTGCTTCGGCCATCCACATCAGGTCCATGTTACAAGCCAGCACTGGCAGGTGGTTGGAGAGATTCAGCTCATAGACCGAGTCAAGGTTCCCATTGGTCAACAGCACGTCAATCACCAGCTGGAGGTTGGTCTCCCATCTGATTGGTTCACCAAACAGGATGATTGCTGGAGGAGTGGGAACATGAGAAACCATGGCAACAATAACAACACCCATGACATTTTTACCATGGTATATATTATATTACATAACAGTATTTAGCAAATGCTTTTATCCAAAGCGACTTACATATCATACCATTGGTGGAGGCAGCCATGCAAGGAGTCAACCTGCTCAATGGGAGCAATTTGGGGTTAGGTGTCTTGCTCAAGGACACTATGACAAGATTTTCTTCCCTGGGAGGAGCTGGACTCGAACCTTCAACCTTGTAGTTGTATATACTCAGGTAAACTCAAGTATATAGTGTTATTCCATGGTAGTACCAAGCTAGTACCATGGTAGTACTGTGCTAGGTACCATTGTAGTACCAAGGTTGGCACCATGGTATATATTATAGTGTACTAGCAGACTTGTAGTTGTAGTGTAGTTGTGTTACCTTCTACTTTAGGAAGAGTCTGTAGAGGAGATGACTGAAACAGAAAAAACACAGATACCTTAGATTACTGACACACACACACCTTTACTAACATCAAACTGCTACAAGTCTGCAGTGGCGGTGCCAGAGAGGGCTTGGGTGTGCTTGAGCTCCCCCTAGAGGAGGTATATCACCCCCTGAAATACAATACGTTTGTGCGTTCTAGTGTTAAACAAAAAAATGAATTTCCAAGAGAATGCAGCAATAACGTATAAGTATCTGCAAAAGTACCACATTTCAGAGTTTCACTGAATGCAGCATGAGTGTCTCACATGACATGCACACTCCGACTCCTAGTATTCCGGAGACAATTTCACAGAAGTTTATTCACATCGCATCATTAGTGTTGGAGGAAAATAATGAGATTGTCTAAGAAATTTGTCAAAATTAATTAGCACCTGCTCTAAACAATCCAGCCCCTCATTATCTCGCCCATTCACTACTCTCTGGCACCGCCTCTGCCAGTCTGCCCAATAAACATCACTAACTGGTTAATGAAGTGGTTCACTAAGCTGCATGTTTCTGTGCTGTATCTTCTAAAATTACACCAGTGTTACCCTTTAAACCTTAACTGAAATTAAACTAGTTCTCGTTTCCAAACCTGTCTGTTATGATCCACCTAGTCCAGCAGGGAGCGCTGTTGTCTTCTGTAACATTTTACACTTTTAGTGTCGATGTAGTAAGGCTATGTTCAGACTGGCAGCCCAAATCAGTTTTTTGGCATATCCAGATTGGAATCAGATTGCTTTTATCAAGTCTGAACAGCAAAAAAGCACATGGAAACGGATTTGTGCTAATCGGATTTTAACCACATTCATAGGTGGTTTGAAATGCGATTCAAATCGGATTTCTAAAGATATGTCTCAACCTGTCCTTTACGTCACTCGCAACGCGACACATAACGTTCCCCGGCGCATTCTGAAAGTGGCCAGCCATCCGTCATCATCAAATGTCCCGAGGACTACATGTTCCCGCCAGTCATTACTTTTCGGTAGGCACCGCACCTCTTGCTGCACAGTGATGCTGCCGTGACTGCAGCCCGGAACATTGTTGTATACATCAGCCTCTTCCGGGCTGCAGTTCTGCACCGCCACTAGAGATTGATGTGGCGTGAAGGGCAAGATGACAGATCTCCATTCTTCCATTGGTAGCTGTTTTGTACCTAGGCACACCTACGTCATTACCACAGCAACCAATGCAGATAGGTCGACGATGTCTGAATACACAAATCCGATCTGATCGCTTGCAAATAACAGTGTGGATAGTCAGTCCTAAAGATCGCATTTGAGAAACAAATCGGATTTGCCTGCAGTCTGAACAAAGCCTTGCAGGTAGGAACGGGTTGTAGAGAACCATCAGCTGCAGGATGTTCAATCCCTCTTTAAAATATGCATCTCTAATATTCTGTGGTAGGGTGTTCCTCTATTTAAAAAGGCTGCACCCTCAATCTTCTTTTCAGTGGGGTGTTATACTTCTAACAAATCAGCAGTATAAGACATGAGGGCTCTTGAAGAATTATAGAACAGCAGGGCCTCATTCATCAAGCATGCGTATACACAGATCTGTGCGTACTCCAGTCGTACGATCACTTCTGCACAAATTGTGGTATTGATTAATTTGTACTTGTACTTCAGAATGTACTTAAATTTAAGCACAGGTCTGACTGTGCATACGCACAGCATCCAGTGGTAGAACAGGAAAACTACAAATGGAAAGCATTGTAGCGAGTGAATGCAACCACAGGCATCAAACAATTTTGACATCTACGATGTATATATACTTTTGATTAATCAAGTATACTTAGAAACAGCCATGTAGAGCTGGATAACTGGTGTGAACATCTATAAAAGACAGATCTGTGACAGGTGTTTCTAACTTAATGTAACATGGCTCATCTCATTACTGAAGATGTGTCACAACGTCACGTCTTCAGAGACGCTGATCTATCTGCTGAAAGCACAGAGCGGCTTGTAAGTAGATACCGCTCGCCAAAACATAGTTTGCTTGAGTTATGACATGATTTGGTTCCTATGTTGGAGCGACAAACTAACCACACCAAAGCCATTCCTGCGCACATCCACGTCCTGTCCACCCTGAGGGGTTTGGACCACCGGCACGTTCCAGCGTGAAATTGGAGATTGATAATTTCCCAGCCCTCAGTGAGCAGGATGATGCAGCAGTGTTGGATGCCATAATTTCTCTGAGTCTGAACTACATCCAGTTCCCTTACTGTTCCACAACGAGCTGAGATCCAGAGGGGATTTCATTTCATTACGTTACATTAGATTACAGCATTAGACGCTTTTATCCAAAGCGCCTTAGACACAATCATATACTATAGACATACCACATATACATACTACAACATATACTTATGACATCATATACCATAGATACCACATATACATACTACATCATATACTAATTACATCATATACCATAGACATACCACATATACATACATCATATACTAATTACATCGTATACCATACTACACACAAACTCATGTCTTTGGACTGTCGGAGGAAATCCACCGCAATCTCACGTCATCGCTGGACGTCACAATATAACCGGTGCAACAGACTGAACCACGTAGCAATAAAAACACGTCACACCGACTTTCATCATGTCAACAGAAAGGGGCTTCATTCAGTTAAAGTACAGTGATGTTGTGTTAAATAAAAAGGCCTGAACAAAACTCCACCAGGTTCTCCTCTATTTCTGTTAGTTTATTTTCTTCTCTCCGTCATTATTCCAGTGAGAGAGAAAAAGCCGTAGTCACGTGGCTTTGGAAGGGATGTTTTGCAACTATATATAGTCAATCGGGGCGTTTCAGTATGTAAATGACGCTGGTGACCGTGTGGGATTTATCAACATGAATTGCTTACTGTTGTGTGTACGACCTGTCTACGGCTGTTTGATAAATACAGATTTTGTTGTACTTAAACAGCTTCTAAATTTTGTTCGTAGGACAATATTTAGAACGTTTTCTATGCACTGTTGATGAATGAGGCCCCAGGGATTATGTAATGTAGGCTGGTCCTGAGCTTTCTAAGTAAAAGGGCTTTAAATAGATTATCAAGGATACTGGGAGCCAAAACTGGAGTTACTCTCACTCTCGCTTCCTTGTTCTTGTTAAAAGTCTAGCTGCAAAGTTCTGGATAAGTTGAAGCCTCTCAACAGACTTTTTATGAGGACTGGTAAAAGTTGCAGTAGTCCAATCTACTTGTGAGTTAGCTTTTCAGCATCTTTCAGCATCTTTCTTTTAGGAAAGACCGTACTGTGGCAATATTTCTAAGAGGAAATAATGTTGTTCTGGTCACCTTGTGGTGTCTTTTCTGTAGTGTACATGTAGTGCATTAGTTATCAGATATTATAGTAATAGTTAGGCTATATTATATATTTGTGTATATGTGTTTGTGTAGTGTAGTATGGTGTGATGTACAATGTATATGATGCATGCAATGTATACTTGTATGGGGGCAGCAGTAGCTCAGGGGGTAAAGTTCCCGCCCCACAACTGCAAGGTCGGCGGTTCGAGTCCAGCTCCTCCCGGGAACAATCTGTCGTAGTGTCCTTCAGCAAGACACCTAACCCCAAATTGCTCCCGTTGAGCAGGTTGGTACCTTGCATGGCTGCCACCGCCAATGGTATGACATGTAGGTCGCTTAATGTAATGTAATGTGTAAGTCGCTTTGGATAAAAGCGTCTGCTAAATGTTATGATGTGATGTAATATATTGTTCATACTAGTAGTTTGGGTCATCTGTTATGGTCCACCATATCCAGTAGAGGGTGTTGTCCTCTAGTATGGTTATATCATAGTTATATATTGTACACACTGGTAGTTTGGGTCTGCTGTTATGGTCCACCATGTCCAGTAGGGGGTGATGTTCTCTAAGCTGCTCAATGCTCACAACCTTCTGGAAACCGAGACTGGTTAAACAGTTAAGGGTTTAATAATACAACTATATAACAGCTAGTTTCAGACAAGCAATTTCATTGGTCAAATATGCCTTGGGACCATGCTGATAATTCCCATAATGCACTGCTAGCGATGCTTTATCTTTATTGGTCGCTATAGTAACTCTTGTGGTAATCTCACATAGCCACACCTCCGTCTCAAACTCATGGAGGTCTGGAGAAATTCTAAAAAATGTGGATAACGAGACCTTGCAGATCCAGAGGAAGCCGTTCAATTGGCTCCGAGTTTGAAAACCCATAACACGCCCCAGAAATGGCACCTCTGGTTTGTTTTTCTGTTTTTAGCTACACTAACAATAAAAATTGATGAAAACTTAAGACTCAAGACTTACTTCAGTTTTGTCAGAAGTTTGCTCTCGACATCAAATTTAATCGATGAAGCCGTTACAACTTCTTAGCTAGAAGACTGCTAAAAAACAGGGATAATGGATTGTGGTGAGCGCCGGCATCAGGTTCTGCCCTAGCGCAATTTGATTGGTTTGAAGCGGACGACAGCCAGATAGTCTGTAGTGATACTGAGTCTGTAGTGATACAGTCTGTAGTGATACTGACAGTCTGTAGTGAAACTGAGTCTGTAGTTATAGTCTGTACTTACACTGACAGTCTGTAGTGATAAGAGTCTGTAGTGATACTGACAGTCTGTAGTGATAAAATGTGATTGATCAATTAATGTAATTATTGATTAACAGATGTTGTCTTGACAGTATCAGTCACCATCAGTCTTTATTTATTATTATTTGCTCTCTATAGATTGAATGTTGTGATCTTTGACCCACAAACTCTGACTTCCTGTTTGGAAATAAATATCACTTGTGAATATAAATGGATATTCCTATAAATATAAACTCAATTTTTCTTTTTAACCCACCAGGCTAGGGGTCAGGTCATGTTAAGGATACTTGTTGGCGATGTCTGTCACTGATCCCTGTCCAGACACCAAGACACACTTATCATGGAAATTCCTCAACATCCGCAAAGGACTGTGGGATAGCATGACCTGCTCCGGGGCGATCTAGACAGAGAGCGAGAGAGAGCGAGAGAGAGAGAGACTTCATAGAGAGTAGTCATGCACAACTGGAGCTCCTAAATAATTGTTATTTGTCATTTTTAAAAATGAGGAGAAAAAATAAGAGTATAACAAACATTTGCCAGGACAAAGCAATAATTCTTTTAATTTAGTGAATTTGGAAGATCTCTACCACGGCTGACTTAACAGAGAAAACAGACACCCAGTCATATAGTCCAACTGGAATGGACTGAGTAGAAAACACTTCGCTGGAAATACCTGTATAGTAGAAGGACAAACTAACAACTTAATTTCTTCGTCTGATCCAGTTTTGGCAGTTAAGAAACATTTTCCAGCACATTTTAAAGGCACTCTTCAAAGGTAGCAAGTCTATTCAAACCAATCAAGGAGCAGCTAATGAGCCCATCCTGTTCCTCAGCAGAGGACACTGCCAAGGAGAGCCCACACCACCCAGCACCAGCAGCACCACCAGGCCCCCTAAGAAGCCCAGCACTAGGGCACAGCGCCTACAACAGACCTATACCTCTCCAGCCTGCAAGCCTTGTGACACCCAGGCCCAACAACATGACTCAAAACCCATCTCTTCAAACTTGCATTCACCACTTAACACTTCTTCCCCTCCTTCTTCATTTTTCTTATTTTTATTTAAATTATATGTTTATTTGGAAGGGACAGCACACATTGATGAACATACACAATACATTGATGTAAATATGCCGGACTTTAGCAACAATGTTAATTTACATCTGTAGTCCTTACATATAACAATAAACACAGCACAAATTACACAAACCATACAGATATACAGACAAAACCAAGACGAGTTATAAAATACATACCAAAAGTTTTAAAAGGGCATAAGCAGGTCAAGAATGGTCACAGAACCGATTGAACCGCATTCTGAAACGTGTTTATGCAAAAGATAAGAAGACATTTCTTCTTAAGTACACTTACGAAGTTTCTGGGTCAATTCTGTCATTTCTTATCTGGGATTCGTTCTTAGCTAAGAACAGGATTTAAGAACACAGAAGAAGAGTCGTAAGTCGGCCAGACTGGAGTGAGCCGTGTTCTTATGGGCTGAATATGTGAGAAATCATTGGTGATTGTGTTCCCATCAATTCTACAGACATCCTCCATTTTAAATAATTATAATAATAATAATAAATACGAGAATATTTGTATCATTAACAATTACGTTTCACATTTATAGTCATGATTCTACACGAACACTGCAAATGGCAGTGAATAAATAAATCAGCACTAAACTCAATCACATGGATATAGACATAGTGGAATATAATGGACACATCTACATTCTGTAAATAAACATGTCGCCCTTTTTATCCCGCACCTCCTCGTGCGTTGATTTGCCGCAGCCGGTCTCCTTGATTGACACCGCTGGCAGAAGTCCATATATGGGCCTGAGCGTCCATTTTGGGACCGGCACATACCGGCCCTCTGTCACCTCCCCTCTCCTGTAGCCCCACCGTCTGCCACAACACCAATACAAAAGGAAAGCAGCTCTGTCGGAGCCTGGGTCTGTACATTGTCAATGGTAGGTTCAGAGGGGACTCTTTGGGAAGATATACCTACTCTTCACCTCTTGGCAGTAGTACAGTAGATTACATGATCACAGGTCTAGACCCGTCTTCTTCCAGAGCATTCACAATCAAACCACTAACACCTCTGTCAGATCACAGTCAAATTACTGTGTATCTGAAAAGAAAAGATGATGTCATTGAGACAAAGCCCAGTAAGCTGTACAACATAAATAAACCATACAGATGGGAACCAAACAGCACAGAGAAATAAATACCAGAAAGCAATCAGAAACCAATCAATCCAATTACACTTAGATACCTTTCTGGTAAACAAATATGCACACAATAAAGAAAGTGTAAACCTGGCGACAAACACTTTAAACAACATTTTCCATGAATTGGCATCAATGTCTAATCCGGCAGAAAAACTGAAAACTCAATACAAGAATGACTTAAAGGGCTTTACATTGCATCATATACATACTACGTCATCATATGCATACTACATTGACATCATATACTATGTCATATACATAATACATTATATACTACACTACATCATACACATCATATTATCATTATACCATACTGCACACAAACACATCTATGGGAACTTTGAAATTGAAATTGAAAAATATGTAAACCAAAATAAAATAAAAATTGTATTTGTAAAACTTCTTGAGATTGGTCATCCATTGAGCTTTCTAATCTCCCATTTATCTCTAAAGTCTAAAGAATAGTAACTATCCAATTCATTGACCATTTGTCTTCCAATAGTCTTTTTGAACCGTCTCAATCTGGCATGAGGTCTATCCATAGCACAGAGACAGCTCTCACTAAGGTAGTAAATGACTTACTCCTTGCCTCTGATTCCGATTCCTCCTCTATTCTAATCCTACTTGATTTAAGGGCGGCATTTTTATAGCTTAAGTCCTACCTATCTGATA
Organism: Acanthochaenus luetkenii; assembly: GCA_900312575.1. Lineage (NCBI taxonomy): Eukaryota > Metazoa > Chordata > Actinopteri > Beryciformes > Stephanoberycidae > Acanthochaenus > Acanthochaenus luetkenii. Next base: position 9,092 of record OMOT01081608.1, read on the forward strand.
GAATGCACAGTGTTTCACACAACAACATAATCTCTGAATTTCGGTGTACCACAAGGTTCAGTGTTAGGCCCTTTGCTTTTCTCTATTTATATGCTGCCTCTCTGTGCAATTTTCCATCGCCATAACCTTAAATTGAATTGTTATGCAGACAATACACAAACGTACCTACCGATTAAGCCACATGATCTTTCACAGCTCTCAAATTTAGAAGTGTGCCTATCTGCTGTTAAAAAATGGATGTCAGCTAATTTTATGCAACTAAATACCAACAAAACTGAGATGTTGGCCCCAAAAAACAAATATCTCATCTTGGTGATGGCACCATACATTTTGGGGACTGCTCAATTACCCAGAGTCCATCCATCCATCTTCAACCGCTTATCCGAAGTCGGGTCGCGGAGGTAGTAGCTCCAGCAGGAGGACCCAAACTTCCCTTTCCCTGGCCACATTAACCAGCTATGACTGGGGAATTCCAAGGCATTCCCTAGGCCAATGTGGAGATATAATCCCTCAACCTAGTCCTCGGTCTGTCCCGTGGTGTCCTCCCAGCTGGATGTGCCTGGAAAACCTGCCTAGGGAGATGACCAGGTGGCATCCTTACAAGATGCCCGAACCACCTCAACAGGCTCCTTTAGACGCAAAGGATCAGCGGCTCTACTCAGAGTCCCTCACGGATGACTGAGCTTCTCACCTTATCCCTAAAGGAGATGCCAGCCACCCTCCTGAGAAAACCCATTTCGGCCGCTTGTATCCTTGTTCTTTCCGTCATGACCCTTCATGGCCATAGGTGAGAGTAGGAACGAAGAGTGACCGATAGACCGAGAGCTTTGCCTTCTGGCTCAGCTCTCTTTTTGTCACAATGGTGCGGTAAAGCGAGCGCAATACCGCTCCCGCTGCTCCGATTCTCCGGCCCATCTCATGCTCCATTGTCCCCTCACTCACAAACAAGACCCCGAGATAGTTGAACTCATTCACTTGGAGTAAGGACTCATTCCCTACTTGGAGTAGGTAATCCACCGGTTTCCTGCTGAGAACCATGGCCTCATTTTGGCCGCTTCACACTCGGCTGCGAACCAATCCAGTGAGTGCTGAAGGTCACATATTGATGATGCCATCAGGACCACATCATCTGCGAAAAGCAGCGATGCAGTCTGCAGCCCACAAAACTGTAACCCCTCCTCTCCATGACTACACCTCGATATCCTGTCCATGAATATCACAAACAGGATTGATGACAATGTGCAGCCCTGGCGGAGGCCAACCCCCACTGAGAACGAGTCCGACTTACTGCAGAGAACCCGGACACAGCTCTTGCTTTGGACGTACAGAGATTGGATGGCCGTAAGTTGTGACCCCCTCACCTCATACTCCCGCAGCACCTCCCACAAAAGCTCCCGGGGAACCCGGTCGTAGGCCTTCTCCAGATCCACAAAACACATGTAGACTGTATAGGCATACTCCCAGGCCCCCTCCTTGCAGGAGTAAACATCTGGTCCATTGTTTCACAGCCAGGACGGAATCCAAATTTTTCCTCCTCAATCTGAGGTTCGACTATCGGTCAGGCCGTCCTTTCCAGCACCTTGGAGTACACTTTCCCCGGGAGGCTGAGTAATTTAATGCCTCTGTAATTGGCACACACCCTCTGGTCCCCCTTTTTGAACAGGGGAACCACCACCCCGGTCTGCCACTCTTTTGGTACTGTCCCAGACTTCCACGCAATGTTGAAAAGACGTGTCATCCATGACAGCCCCTCAACACCCAGAGCCTTCAGCATTTCTGGACGGATCTCATCAATCCCGCAGCTCCCAGCTGCAGCAATGGAGGCTTTGAACATTGACCACTGTGGTTCAATGCCCACAACCTCCACAGGGATGTCAGAGAAGCTCTGCTGGAGGTGAGAGTTGAAGGTCTCCCGGACAGGGGCCACCTCCAGACGTTCCAAGTTCACCCGCACTATACGTTTGGACTTACCAGGTCTGTCCAGAGGCTTCCCTGGCCAGCCGACCAAACTCACCACCAGATGGTGATCAGTTGACTGCTTTGCCCCTCTCTTCACCTGATTGTCCAATACATGCAGCC
>OMOT01081615.1:0-13290 GCA_900312575.1 Acanthochaenus luetkenii
AAACACTGTCACGTGTCTAATGACGTTTGAAACTCATGAAACTATTACGAGCCCCGTCTAACGACCTCTAATGAGCCACCAGATCTCTAATGAGCCACCAGATCTCTAATGAGCCACCAGACCTCTGTCCTGCATGAAACTACATTCGAAAAATACATTTTGTTTTCTACATGATCAGTTTATTGTCTCTCAGGTCCTAAATCATTCAATGAACCACAGTTTTGGCAAAGTCTTAAGAAGCAAAAGGTTGGGTTCGATCTCACGCTTCAAAACTACTAAAGATTGTAAGACCAATGCGCTACCGCTCGACTACGGAGTCCTGACGTCATCAAATGAAAATACTTTTATAAGACAATGACTTCACTGTCGAGTAGTGTTTCGAGCATTTCGTGAAGCTTCGGCACAATTGTTTCAATTGTTTCTGTGTTTCGGAAAGCCTCGTTCTGGCCATCCCTAATATACAGTAGCCCTATCAAGTGAATTTTTCCCCGTGGGTGCTCGGCCATCTCCGTGGGTGCTCGGGCCCGGAAGCACCCACGGAATCGGCGCCTATGCTCTCGGTGTCACTGCTGGGTCCGAGAGTGCAGCAGGCACTAGCCATGTTTGTTCCAGCAGCCTGGATAGCATGTGATAAGTGCTGTTCCAGTGAGTACTTATGTCTTGCACCAGGCCGGGTAGTGGCTGTCTTCCTGAGGACACAGACACAGAGAGGGGTAAGGCAGGAATGCAACTCAATGTCCATCTTACGTGCTTCCAGCGTTCTCCTCTGCCCCTGGGCTCAGTACCACTCTCTTGGGGGTCCCTCCTCGGGTGTGTCCTCTCCTCCGGCTTCCCCCCTCTGCTCTGGTTCCTCCTCTCCTTTATACTAGCAGCTCCTGATTAGGGATTGCCAGCAGCTGGGTTACCTCCAGGTATGGTGATGAGGCAAGGAATGTCACCACCTTCATGAAGTAGGTTCTTGAAGGAAGTGTGTACCTGGGATTGAAAGTGGAAATCATCTTCTGAAAGCCTTCATCATCCACCACCATGGACAGGGGCGCATGTCTGTGACAATCATGTTCAAAATGCTGTCTGTGAACTCAGCAGCTCACTCAATTGAACATGGTTCAGCTGTCCGCACAAAGCTGTCCAAAAGAGGTGAAATAATCATAATTATTTATATTTATTACTAGGTCTAAATATCAGACTGTAAGTTCATAAGACTGGCTAATGTACATTTATTTACTATGTTGAAGGGTTGCCCTAAACCTGCTGACCCTACTCACTGCAATCAAACTAAACTGAATATACCTGCTGTATTGGATTAGTGCATTTTAGGCTTACGTCACCTGATATTTTGCTTTCTGGGGTATTTTATGCATCACAGTGAGGGGAGTGTGTGTGTGAGGGGTGCATGTTCTTGTGTGCCTGTGTGTGTGTGTCTATCGTAATAATAATAACATTAATAAAGCTTAGGCTTTCACAAATTGACTGCAGCATTTTATTTTCTGTGGTTATTTTCTTGAGCAAAACGTAGCTAACTTAGGGACATCATAACTAGCCACCATATTGATTTGCGTTCTTAATTAGCCATTAACTATAGCCATAATTAATGTACATTATTTACTAGCCTTCATCTCAACTAGCAATCATATTAATTTACATGAAATGCTAACGTTAATGTTATCTTGTGTCGGGTCCGCTCCGTGTGCTGGATAAGTAGACTGGATGCTTTCTGCTGAGATGCTGAAGCATTGACGTTGTGCTATTTTGGTTGGCTAGTTTGGTTTTACAGTAGACACACTACAGATTTTTCGTTTTGTTTCACCTTGAAATCATCCCAAACTTTGGACACTCAGTCGTTTTCTCTGACCTGTCTCTTCTCTTCGCCCCTCGCTATTTTCTCTTTCTTCCTCCATTTTGCAATCCGCGCGATCAAATCATGTCTCCTTCACGTGTCCACAGCATAAGTGCATTGTGCGACAGTAATAATCATCCGTACGAAACACAGTGAGTTGTATATAGTTATATGGACTAAACGAATTCTTTGCATGGATGATTTTTAGTAATCGAGTTACTGGAGTTTATCGATGAATCGTTTCAGCCCTAAGCGCAACCTCTTTGTCTCCACTGTTGAATCCGTCCTGCTGTATGGGGCAGAAACATGGACACTCGCCACTGGACGGGGAGACTGAGGCTCGCCGGCCATAGCGTGCGCCATCCAGACCTCATCGCTTCAAAACGTGTCCTTTGGGGTAAAGCCGCACAGGATGTGCTGAAGAAGGATACTGGCTACGCCAGCTCTGATGAACTGGGCTCTGGCATGTTGGACCGGGATGTGTGGATAGGTGTCATCCCAAGAGCCCGAGCTGCCCCAGTGGCCGCGACATGATGATGATGATGATGGACCACAGCATGTTTAAAACAAGTAGGGAATGAGCCAGTAGACAGGGAATTATTAACAATTGATAAAATATCTGGTCCAACTGAACCAAGGACCTCTTTTAGAAACTTTGTGGGGACGATATCAAGGGGGCAAGAGGACGATTCATATGATAAATTGTTTCCTCTAAAGCCAGCAAAGTAATAGGTTGAAGACAGTGTAGTACAGCAGAGTATTCAGGGAAGACAGAGACGATACAAGCATTAGGGGAAATCTGGAGCTTAATATCCTGTGTAGAGTCTACAGGATAAATAAGCCACTCTTTGGTATTTAGTCATACGGTTTTTAAGAGTGTTGGTGCCATGCTGGACCTGTTGGGCTACACAGGACTACACATTTTATGAATTTGATCATACATAGGGTGTGTGAAAAGTCTTGAATCAGAGGGATAACGGTAACATTATTTATGTTTTCATGTAGCACTTGCTTTCCCCACACATTCTGTTGTCAGGGTGTCTGAGTGGTATAAGGATCCAGGGTTCAAATCCCACTTCTGAGAAGCAGTTTTGATACTCATTTGGTTGGGCTTCCATTTAAAACTGCTTGTCAGAAGAAGGATTCAAACCCGATTCCCGATTAGAATCAGAGTTGGATTCGACTCCAGAAATTTGGGAGCTGTGCACCACTAGTGAAAAGTTAAATAACCTGAATTTGATCTACTATTGCTCTTTCAGGTGTTTGTTACTGCACCTATTGACCTGGTGAAGGTGCGTCTGCAGGGTCAGACCAACATTGACCTATACCGCGGACCCATTCACTGTGTTGCAGTCATCCTCAGGGAGGAGGGACCCAGGGGCCTGTTTAGAGGAGGACTGGCACTCGCCCTGAGGGACGTACCCTGCTATGGACTCTACTTTTTGCCTTATGAGCTGACAGTTAAGGCTATGACTGAGAGCGGCAAACAGCCAGGTCCGTATAAAAGAGCATGTCTGTTCAGTTCACGAGTTAATAAACCTAGTATACTCTTAAGTCTCACAGACAGTACCAGTTCAGACCGTCACCTGAAAAACTGATTTTTCTTAACAGTTTTGCACCACTACACTGTTTGCATAACCTGGCGTACTTAAGACATTGCACATGATACTTTTCTGTAGGGTTAATTCTATATGGGTTTTGTGAAGGCTGAAACAAAGATTGATTTGAAGCTACCAATAGCCAATGTCTTGTGCTAGTATTTAATATCTTTAAATCTGACAATTTTCATAGCAAAAAAGTAAGCGTATTTTCAGTGGAAAAGCCTCTGAAACAACATTTAGACTGTGGGACACTAAAACTCCACATCGAAACCCAGGAAGAAAAAAAAAAACATTCATGCATACCTGTATGGAGTCCAATCAAAATTTTGCTTTTTAATTCATGCAGGTTAAAGGCTTTCTTATGAAGGTATTGTAGAAAAACAGAGAACTTACATGTTGGAATTCTTATGTATCACAATTGGCGAATCTGCCCATTCTCACTTTTGCTACAAGTGTTGCGGGGCATTTGTTGCAAAAGTGACTTGTAGACCTGTGGCTTCAAGACACTGGCTTAATATCAAATCCAAAAATTCCAAGTCAATAGTTGTGACCTTGTGGAGAATGTTCTTCACATGTTGTTTTGAAGAGAACGATGTTGAATGCGTGAAAACCTTTATTGCCCCAACAATACACAGTGGCTTCACAAATAGTAAATAATACAAGTGTTAGAGATTAAAGTGCAGGTGAAAGGAGTCAGTGTGAATAGTCCATTTCGTTGGTGTCCCTTTTACTAAGGAGTTGGATGCTCTTTGGAATTAATGAGGTAGTGTATCCCTTTGTTTTAGTCCTTGGCATGTTGTACCTTCGCTCGTCATATTCAGTATGCAATGGGTGTGATGGGTCATCTATAATCCTGTTTCAAATCATGACATGCTAAACGGCATCTGACAGGTTGCAGTAGCAGATTAGAGAAGTTGTAATCACAGTTGTACTTGTAAAATATATTCAAGAAAAACATTTGAACAAATATATAACAGGTTTGCAGATTCTAGCCCATTCATTCAAATACTGACTTGCACATTTGTAAATCTTTTCTGTGAATTCAAATTTAGGACACAGGTGTGTGAGTATTTTCTGTGAGTGTAAATTCCAACATGCAAGGCCTCAGGTGTTTTGCTACATTCCTGCATACCTGATTTTTTATAAAAGGCCAATATTGGCTAAACTAAATATCAGTCTAACCCTACTTTTCAGCCACATAAATATTGGCCCTCCAACACCCATTATTCATCTCATGCATAACTGCACTCAACCACACTTTCCTCTACAAATTTGCATGCAATGCTGCTCAAACGTAGTTAGTGAATGATAAATGTATATAAAGTTACAAGTCTACCATCAGGGTTGACTTACTGTCCTGCAGTTATCACAACAGCCCAGTTATTATGTTAAAATAGGATGTGGGGATTGGCCAGGAAGGACACTTCCTGTAGAGCTACTGTGCTATAGAGCATTTTGAGTCCTGTTCAAGGCAACTTATTAACAGATACATTATAGAAATTAACTTTTATTTTTTAAAATTAGTAAGGCAACTTACTAACAAACAACAGTATAGAAATGCACATGAAAATAGTAATTTTTAGAAGGTATTTTATTATTACTTATTTCTCACAAGCTTGTTACAAGCCTGCACATGAAAAATATTGGCTACATGTTCTACTTCAATTTTATATCAAATTATCATGTCAATCCTCAGTAGGCCTAGCCTATATGTTCAAACCCCTAGTAGTATTATAGAAAGGCATAATAGGACTATTGGCACAGAAAAAACGTTGTCCTGATTTTGCAGAAAGGTTTTTAGTATGAACAACTGCTAACTGTGGGTTAGCTACAAGATACCGAAAACATACTGGATAAACAGAATTCATGTCAAACTGGATTATTAATTGTGACAAAAGGATATTTCCTCTGATGTTGTGGTGCCTAAGTTAGCTTCTGTCACTTGTTGCTGAATTGTTAGTTTTAAACTTTAACAATACTATTTATATTTTGCACATGCCGTTTTTTTAAACATTGGACCTAATTCTGGAACGCAGTTAAGAAAAAGTTAAGAAGACATTTCTTCTTAACTCCACTTACGAAGTTTCCGGGACAATACTGGCATTCATGAACAGTTTCTTATCTGGGATTCGTTCATAGCTAAGAACAGGGTAAGAACCCGGAAGAGCAATCGTAAGAAATTATGTGTTCACATCAATTCTACAGACATCCTCGGATTTAAATAATTATAATAATACATACGATAATATTTGTATAATTAACAATTACGTTTCACATTTATAGTTATGATTGTACGAGGCATCGTGACAAAATAAATAAAAGCACTAAACTAACACTGCAAATGGCAGTGAATAAATAAATATGCACTAAACTCAGTCGGGTGGATATAGAGCCATAGTGGAATAGAATGGACACTTCTACATTCTGTAAATAAACATGTGAACATCCATAACTAAAATATATGATATGGACCTACATAATATAGATATGACCTATCAAGATACTACTATATTTAAAAAGAAAAGATAATTATTCTTCAATCTTTCGTTTTCTTCAGTCTTGTCTGCCCGTCCATATTTGTGAGCAGATCTTTCCCAGCAGTTTCCGATTGCTCATCAAATGAGCATGAAATGCATGAAATGCATGAAATGAAATTGTATTGCACTAAAAGAAGTGACTCAACAGACAACTAACAACATGGCACTATATTCAACGTGAGCGCTCAGTGTGAGAGACTCACTAAGTGCGACTTGCAGTTCAAGTTCATTTATTTATACAACCCTTTATCACAAGTATGTCTCAAAGGACTTTACAGAAGTTCAAGTGTGTTTATTTGTCATTCCAACCATATCAACATACACATACAGTAGAATGATGTTTCTCAGGACCAGGGTGCAAAAGAAAAACACATACATACATAAAAACACACAAGGACAATTAAGAGACCAGTGCTGTACTAAAAATATCTAATAAAGAGAAAAGGAGCCAACTAGATCTAACTGAGCAACAATCGATGGAATTACAGAATAGTTTAATACAAACTGGTAACTGTGCATAACACCAGCGCGGTGCCTTATACAACATTTGAAATAGTTGATGCGTAACGTTACACTTATGGAACGAAAAAATTATAATTTTCGGGGGAAATGGTCGGTGGAACAAGCAACGCAAAAACCCGGACATTTGAAGGAATTCATTAACAGATTAAACTGACAGACGGACAGATGTTTTAGGACCCAGAAAGAGGACATGTCTGGGTAAAAGAGGATGTTTGGTCACCCTAGTATTAATAGTCCATATACCGTCTTGTTCTGTTATTTTCTTATTGGTTTAATTTTTTCCCCTTGCTTAGTTTGCACATCGTAAGAGCCAGTGGAGAAACATTCCATTGCTCATCTTACTGGTATGATGGTTTCTGTGTGTAAATTCAAGTTCACAAGAACACGCATTCAATTTAAGAATCAGTGGCATTCCTCATTGGAGGATCGCAGCTGAGAACAGTTTGGAGGGTTAAGAACACATTTCCACGTGTTCATGAATCCGGCTGCGCTGTTTCTTAGATTTGTTCTTAAGTAGTTCGTAAGAAGATATTTAAGAAGACACTTAAGAAAATGTTCCAGAATTTTAGCTGTCTATATTATTTTCTTTCCTCAGGCACCTTTGCAATATTGATGGCAGGCGGGGTGGCGGGCATAGTGACCTGGGCCTTCGCCACGCCCATGGATGTCATCAAAGCTCGGCTACAGATGTCGGGGGCCGGGGGCCGGGAGTATGAAGGGGTCCTCCACTGCATGAGAGTGAGTGTTAGAGAGGAGGGCATAAGGGTCTTCTTTAAAGGCCTCCTATTGAACAGCCTGAGAGCCTTCCCCGTCAACGCAGTCACCTTCCTCAGCTATGAGAGCCTGATGAGGACTTTTTGTCCACTGGCAGGATGACTTCAAGCTTGACAGTTTATGGATACACTCCTTGCCCTAGAAAATGATGTAAAACCCTTATGGTTCTATGGATAATTGCATTTACATACCGTATGAAAGTAGATTGGTCACAACTGATAATTTCATAATTGGTCAAACATTTAATACAATGTTATTCTAAATGGGCTGAAAATGTAATAAAAAACTGCAGAATAATTTAATATTGTGTAGATAAGAGCTATGTAGATAATCACCTTAGAAGGATGTAGTGTTAAAAACAAAATGTTTCACTCTATACCCGTGGAGGATAGACTCAACAAATCATCCTATTGTCAGGCTTTAACTTTTTAAAATCTGTGTAGAAGACATCAAGATCATGCCTGCATGTCGTGATCATTTTTACATTTTTAATTGAATCTACTTGAGTCTATCTGTTATTTACAATAAATGTTCAGATGTTCTATGTCTGCAGTTGGTGATTTCAAATATTTTGTGCTGCAGTAAATGCTCCCATTTACTATTCTGTACCATCCCATTATTTTCTGTAGTCAAATTTATCGTCCTCAAAATCCATTTTATTTCTGAACTATGACCTTTCTGTTTTGTTCACTGAATATGATAGTAACATTTATGTTGATAGCAATGACGACAAACTTGCTTCTGTGCTTTGTTGACTTATAGTACATATCATCATACCGTTGGCGGAGGCAGCCACGCAAGGCGCCAACCTGCTCACCGGAAGCAATTTGGGGTTAGGTGTCTTGCTCAAGGACATTATGGCAGATTTATTTATTTATTTTCCCTGGGAGGAGCTGGACTCGAACCTTCAACCTTGCGGTTGCTGGGCGGGAACTCTACCTCCTGAGCTACTGCCGCTCCCATGGAACCAACTTTTGTCTTATGTTATTATGAACACACATATTGTACAAATGGTACAACAACACTGTCTTTAAAATGACTACAAATAACTACCTATAACTAATGACTAATAGTCATTACTGACCAGAAATATAGAAACTCCTCAGTGACATGTTTTGTTGTTGTGGCTGTACTCCAGCACATTGGATTTGACATGAAACAATGACTATAAGGTTAAAGTGCAGACTGTGCATTAAATATGACTACTTTATTAAATTGTATGTTCATTTGTCCAATATTACATTTGATCCCCCAAATTAACATGTACTTGAATAAAGTCATATAAGATATCACTGATAAACTGACAGTACAGAATAAAAAGACAAATAAAGTGTTCACGGTCCCTTTTGCCCTTTCCCCTGCGGTCATTACTGCTGGCCATTGTCCCATCCCTAATGCTGTTACTACTCTATCTTAGCCCCTGGTTCTCTGGACATCGTCGCTGACCATATGTCTGCCTCTATCGCCTTATCTGTCTCCTATGTCACTGTCATTGCCTATGCTATTGTACATTCCACTGTTTGTCCCGGCAACTAATGCACGCTCAGCCGTCCTGATGGGAGATCCCTTTTTGACCTGGCCCACCAAAGGTTTCTTCCATTTTTTACCTAATAAGATTTTTGTGGACCCCCGTTGCATGCATCGAGGGTCTAAGGCTGGTGGTGCCGGGTAGTTTAGGCCTGGTAGAATAGGTAGGCTTGCTATGTTCTGCTCAAATGTATATTGTGTGTCTTGTGCTTTGTTCTGTTTCCCTGTTTGTCTTATACTATTCTGTAATTCCATTGATTGTTGTTCAGGTAGATCTAGTTTGGCTCATTTTCTGTAAAGTCATTTGAGACAGACATGCTTGCGATAAAGAGCTATATAAATAAATGAACTTGAACTTCACATCTCTCTTTGAACAGTGTTCTTTTTAATAATTGTGTCTAAGACAGCCAAACAATGTTTACGGAACAAAATCTACTGACAGGTTATCATTTATAAAATGATAAAATAACACTCAACACTCAAAAAATAGACTATTAAAGTTTTAAATAATATGTACAAAACAAACACCACAACTCAAATGTAAATAACAATAACATTAACACTGAAAACCTAAATAGAATTTGTTTTGTAATATTTTTAGTTTAGAAAATATTTGTGTTTTGCTATGGGGCCCTCTAGTGGCTGCGGGGCCCTAAGCCGCCGCTTATGCGTCGGGCCGGCTCTGCCAAAGAGGCAAAGAGGGGAGAGACAGCATCATTCATTTCTGGACTGGACCGCAGTGACATTTTCTGAAGCCTACCAGTCCACCCATTCGATTGATCTGGCCTACCCACTCAGTAATTTTAATAATTTATGTGCCAGCACCCTAGATATCACTGCTCCTTTTAAATACAGGTATGGGCGCTCCGTTATCTGCACACCATGAATCTACAACAATATTCGGGCTATCAAGAGGGAATGCAGGTGCGCTAAATTCGAATTTAATAACGATATTTTAAAGACTTTCAACAGTGCTGTTAAATAAACCAGAGTACAAATTTTTTCCTGTACAGCAACCGGCATGCCAGCATGGCTAGTGAAACCGGATGTAATTCAAACAACGCAGCTACCAGTCCTGCTGAAGCCAGTTCATATGAATATTTGAAGGACATTTATGAACAAATCAGTACAGATTCCAAAGGAAGTTTTTAGTTTGGGAAGTGGGCAGTGGCAATGATTGGTGGCTGGGGGTGGATGGGTAGGAGGAGGTGCTACTGAAAAATAATATAATTTAAAAACGGTTAGTTCAAAATTATGAACTATGAAACGTGAACTAGTTCATTTTAATCTGTGTGAAATGAAGTTTGAGCTAGCTCTTGTAAAGTGTGAACTTGTACAACACTGAGTGACAGTAAGAGGGGAGTGAGATGGGAAAATGTTGGATGGTTGAAGACCAGACAGGTCGCAGCATTCTGGATGTGCTGCAGAATAGTGTTGCAGTAGTCTAGGCAGGAAATGAAAATGTTTGGACCAGGAGTTGCGCCGCTTCCCTCGTATGGAACGGGCGGATTCTGCAGGTGTTAAAGAGGGAAAACCTGCAGGAGCAGGTTGTCACAGCAATATTGGCAAAGTAAGAGAGCTGGCTGTCCAGGGTCACTCCAAGTGATGTTCTCAATGGTGATGGAGAAGTCAGTGTGAGGGCACTTTTTTCCGTCTTGTCAAGATTGAGCTTTGGGTGGTGCAGAGACATCCAAGCACTAATGTAATTAAGACATGCTGTGATGCGCCGATCAATTTTTTGTTTGTGTGGGAGAGAATGAGCAGTAGAGTTGAGTGTCATCGGCATTGCAGTGATAGGAGAAGCCATGAGAGGAGATCACATGGCCAAGGGATCTGGTGTACAGGGAGAACAGTAGGGGCCCCAAGACCGAGCCCTGTGGGATGCCAGTGTTGAGAGAGCATGGTCTGGACAGGGATCCTCTCCATGTGACCTGGTAAGAGCGATTAGTCAAGTAGGAAGCAAACCAGGAGTGTGAAGAACCTGTACTGCCAAGTTTAGAGAGGATTTGGAGGTCAACTGTGTCAAAAAATGCATACAAGTCATGGAGAATGAGGACAGAGGAGAGGGATGAGGACAGAGGAGAGGGATGAAGCCATGGCAGTGTGGAGCGCCTCTGTGACAGCAAGGAGAGCAATCTCGGTAGAGGGAAAAGCCTTGAAGCCGGATTGAAGAGGGACCATGAGGTTGTTCTGAGAGAGATAGAGAGAGAGATTGTTGGGGCGCTCTGATTTCCTCCATTTCTTCTCAGCTGCCCGAAGCTCTATTCTGTGAGTTCGCAGAGATTCAGATAGCCATGGGGCGGGTGAAGAGGATCGAGCGGGTTTTGTGGTGAGTGGGCAGAGAGCCTAGACAGGAGGAGAGAGGAGAGAAAGTAATCGGTGGACGGGAGGTTGGAGGTGCAGCAGGATCTGGTGAAGATAAGGTCAAGCAGGTTCCCTACCTTGTGAGTTGTCGGAGAGGGAATGAGGTCAAAAGATTAGGAAAAAGTTAAGAAAGGCTAAAGATTGTAGTTTAGGCTAGAAACTAAGTGGCCTAGAAGAACGAGTGGAGTGCCGTCTTCAGGAAAGAAGGTGAGAAGGTCACCAAGCTGACCAGGGGGGCGATAGATCACCATGTTAAGCTTGACAGGAAGAGATACAGAAATGGCGTAGGTTGGGGGCTTTCGAAGGAACAGGAAGCCCCCAACCCCCGTCACCATCCGGGGGGTGGAGGTAGACATGGTGCACTCATACAGGTTCCTAGGAGTGCAGATCAATAACAAACTGGACTGGTCGGACAACACTGAGGCCCTCTACAGGAAAGGACAGAGCGGGCTGTTCTTCCTGAGGAGGCTCAGGCAAAGATGGAAATTGAAAGGTGTGAAAGAGGAAGGACAGTATAGGTCCCCAATACTGTATACCGGAGGCTCTAGGGGTGTGGGAGAAATAGTAAGCAGCTGAGAGGGCTGCTGGAGTGGCAGTATTTCCAGGTATGATCCACATTTCTGTGAGGGCCAGGAAGTGGAGGGATTCAGACAAGGCATAGGCTTAGATGGTCTCGGTTTTCTTCACAGCTGACTGGCAGTTCCAGAGTCATACAGCAGTGGTATGATAAGGACTGTTGCGAGTCGGTACACTTCACACTGTAAATGTCTTGTAGGGCTGTTCGATATGACGATATATATTGTGGGACGATTGAAAAATGTCTATCAGTAGATCTTTTTCATCCATCGTTTCTATCGCCGTTGTCACAAAAAAGTAGCAGAACTGCTTTACGGACGTATTTTACGTAATTCCCGACCCCGCTTTACGTTCTCTAAACGTGGGCTGGAATAACAAACACAGAGGAGCGTGACACAGAACGAAACTCTATTGCATTTTTTAACTGCCTGTTAAATAACAGTCGCGCTAATTATTCCACTGATTTATAACCAGAAAAATGTTTTATGCAATGGATCATCAGCTCTTATCACGAGCGTGGCTCTGTATGTAATTGGGACCACATAGCTCCTCTACATTTGACCAAACGCATTGAGAATGAAGTTATTTTTACTCAATGCTGGGTAAGTACCGTAAAGACGCCATTAGACACAATATAAAGAGCAGCTGGCTAGACCATGGTTTCACAAGAGAGGGCACACTTGACCGCAGTCAAACTGGGCTGTGAATAATCTGCTATGTTTTTGCCGTCTTTAGTTGACTTCTTCCGTAGATTAATACATTCATATTACTTTAAATTCTACATTATCTCTCCCTGCTGATGACCTTTGGAAGTGTTTGGATTAGTTGGAAGATCACAAATGAAAAATTCACCTTTTTTACATTTTATGTTCCATTTTTGTGTTACAGGACAGATTGGAAATACAATTAATTAAAGGCAATCAATTAATGTTTCGCCAGCATATTTTGAATACGACAATCACATTTTTTATTTTTGTAAAGAAAAAAAAAAGAGGCATGTAGGGCTGGGTTAAAAAAATTGATTTCCCGATTCTAATTGATCTTAATTTCAATGATCCGATATCGATCTTTTAATATATGCCTTTTCCTGTGGATGTGTTGTAGAATATCCAAGTTACACATTTCTGATTCTGTTCTCACTAGAATATTCCAAGCATATCTTAAAGCTAAAGACGTCTCCTTCTTACAGATAAGATTCTCAAGAGTCCTGGCTCCACAGCTCTTCTTGTCTATAAAGAGTTACGTCATTTAAAACCCTAGGTCAGTCCTTTAAGAGATAAGACCAGACCAGATGTCGTCAGCACATTCGAGGAACCCATGGACCAATGAGAAGCACACAAGTTTTAGCCAATAGCAATCATCTACTGTTTATATAAACCCTGTCCTGTTAATAACAGGGTGTGCTCTTCCTTATACTGACGTTTGGGAGAGACCCGTACGTACGATTCTTATTCACTTCGTTTCTCATTAAACCTTTTACTATCATTGATAGTAACAATCTAAAAGCTCAGAGGTCTTGCATCCATCCTTTCACTCTTTTACATCCAACGAA
>OMOT01081619.1:0-10681 GCA_900312575.1 Acanthochaenus luetkenii
TTTTTCTACATGCAGAGAAAGTCCGTGTTTAGCGGTTGCGGTCGGTAGAGGTAATGAAGCTAGTGACAGCCTAGTGAAATGTACCATGTCTTACACTTTCCTTATACTATTGGTGTTCTTTACACTACTGTCACGGAAGTAATAAATGTCCTGCCGAGAGCGAGAGAGCGAGAACGGGAGAGAGAGAGAGAGCGAGCGAGAGAGCAAGAGAGAGGTTTTGACTCCTGATATCCAGCAACTAACCGGATGGTAGATTAAGTTAGATGTTACCACACTAACCAGATCTGGAGGAGGTAACACAGTGCAGAAAAATAATAACCCGCGCGGCTCTCCTCCGCTCCGCTAAATATACTCGCCGGTCTACTATTTTAGTTCAGTATGGCAAAGTTTGCAGACCGTGTGCATTTTGTCTGAATTCTTTGTACCCGGCCGTAAAATCCAAACTGCGCCCAGACGCCCAGAGTGGGTTGGATTACTTCTTCTTCTTCCGTATTGCGCTTCAGGCCAAAATGCTTTATTGACATGACTGGTAACACAATAACATTAGAGAGGGCGAAGGGGAAGTCCGCCCCCTGCTGGACCGGTGGCAAACAGACATTTTGATGACACAATGTAACGTAAAAAAAGGACTGAAAAGAATCGATTTGGGGGAATTTGTGAATCGATCGATAATCGTAGACAGTAGAATCGCGATTCTTAAATTAATCGATTTTTCCCAGCACCTCTACTACCTAAGCACACGAAAAGATGAAGACATTGAATAATGTGAATAACTATAGTATAAAACATCACAGACACATAAAAGAAGGAGATATAGATAGATAGATAGATAGATAGATAGATAGATAGATAGATAGATAGATAGATAGAGATATACAGTAATTCTACTGCTCCTATTGAAGTGTTTCATGCTACTTGTTCCTACTGAAGTGTTTAGCTGATGAAAGACTGCGTTGTATAATTGGTCTGACTGATGTTGACAAAAAATGTACTACTGTAAGTCGCTTTGGACAAAAGCGTCTGCTAAATGATGTAATGTAATGTAATGTAATATACACAATGTGATACCCTTGAGTCTATCAACATGTTTTGTGATTTTGGACATATTCTTATGTGTCTCATCTCAGATGTTCTGGTACTTGAATGATTACCAGAAATAGGGATGCCTACTGGTGTTTTATTTTTGTTTGCACTTTCTCTAGGATCCCACAGTTTTCCCCTCCCTTATCTGTTATCAGGAGAGAGACTACAGACGGAATGCACAGGGTATCCACTATAGAGCTCATTGGGAACAGGAATCAAATCGATAGACAACTGAGACGCTAGCTCCAAGGTTGTAAACCTCCAGTGAGAAAAAACAAAAACTCTTGAGCTGTATATACAATGTCCAAGGCACTCTAGGAGGGTAGAGACTAAAAGCTTGAAATGTGTTCTTGCTCTGATGAAGACCTTATGGTCGAAGCGTGTTGGCTCTTAGCCATGACAATAAAGGCTTTTAAATTAGGTTTTCAATCTTGGAGCTACAAACTTTCTATTTATTTATTTATCTATCTGTTTTCTATATATATTTTTTTTCTATGCCATGAATCATCTTGCAACCCCCCAAGGTTATATTGCAACCCCCTGGGGGATCCTGATCCCCAGGTTGAGAACCACTGCAATATGTGACAGGAGGATTGGCTCCAAAATCATATCTGTCTCCAGTAGATGGCTCTGTCTGTTGTGCATGGTAACTCTTCAGCATACAATATGTTAGTAATGGTAAGCAATTAGCGTTATCAAAAATATGAAGATAATCCTTTCAGTAATCCAAAATGGTATTGGTTTTTATTCTGTGGCCTGTTGATTGATAACTTCTGAAAACAAAATCTCAATCTTTATCAGTAAGTTATTAAGAATCAACAGTGCAAAGAATGTAGCTGTCTGGCTAACTTCGCTCACTTCCTGCGTAAACAAAATAAGTTACACTCTTGCGGGAAGAGAGAATTTCTGCCTTCTGAGATGTGCATTCTTTTGGAGGGGGTTGCTGTAAATTGTGATGTACTTTAATAGTATACAGCCAGACAGTCAAGTTGTATATATGCCTGTTGATGCTGCAGGGTAAGCTGCAGTCCTTCCTGACTGTTGCTGCCCAGACTCTGGAGAGCTTTGTCAAGTCTCTGGATGAAGAGGTGAAAGCTGAACCTGAGGACCACAACTCCCATGAGCACCAGTTTGTCCTGGCTCTGGCTGGAGTCATTACCAGTGAGTTCACAGCCTCTGGCCACACAACACAACATTTCTGTGTATTCACAAACACTGCATTAACTAATATGGAATGTAATTCATTTTTCAAACATTACTGACCTTTGCCTGGATCCAGCCAAGCCAACATTTCCGTTGGTGACTCAGGGTCTGGATCTGATTTCCTTGCCGCAGTTAATGTGTAAGCAAGTCAAGTTCAAGTTCAAGTTCAAGTTCATTAGTCATTGGATCATCCTCAACCAGTCATAGCAGCAAACTAGAAAATGCTCAGCGCAGACCTCCGCCGGAGAAGCCATCCATAAAGAATAGATGTCAAACCTATACAGTTTCCCCATATAAAATAGGTCATGGCCTGATCGATTGACAATCAGTTATTTCATGCCCCATGACCAACCTTTCTATAGTTTTGTGTTGTTACAACCTTCCGTGAATCTGTTCGGAAGTTATGTGCCTTTTTGTGATTGGCCACGCCCTCTTTTGGCCAATGTGTATGGGAAGTTAATCAGTTCTTCCTTGGCACATGCCCATCCTTTCTACAAAGTTGTGTGGTGTTTCGTGAATCTGTTTTGTTTTGCCGTTTTCTCAGGTTGATAAACTCATTTGGAAACATACTACCAGCTAAAATGCCACACTGCTATTTTCACGTCATATTAGAAGAAACGTATTAACGTAATGACATCTTGTCGCTACAACTTGAAAATGTTTACGTGTTTAACTTGTTGAAATGACCACATTCAAAATATGTTTTTTTTTAATGAATTTAAAATCAACCATATATTAACTGGAGAAGAAGTTCCTTGCTTTTCGTAAGTAGTGTTCATTTTATTAGTTTAAATGTAACTGATAATTTAGATTTTTACTACCTTGGACTGCTGACATCAGTGGATTCCCTGCCATGTTTACTGTTTATGTTGACACAGTTCTGCAATGTGTGACGCCAAGTAGTTGTATTTACCACTAGGTGGCTGACATTAATGTTTTTTCCCAGTTGGGAGTTCATATTTATGGTTAATCTGATATGAATGCTACATTCACATCACATGGCAAAGACGGTAGATAGTACCAGCTTCCTATTAGAAGATACTTTTCACCTAAACTTTCAGCTGGTAAATACAACTTCAAAATACCGTTCACCTCAGCTTTCAGATAGTAAATACTACAGAAAATACTGGTCACCTCAGCTTTCAGATGGTAAATACTACTGGAAAATACTGTTCACTTTAGCTTTTCGAGATGGTAAATACTAGGGCTGGGTATCACTACTGATATCCCGATTCGATTCCGATTCACATGGTTTCAACTCGATATTCGATTCAATATCAATTTGGTTAGGGATATTTCAGTTAAAACACCAATTTTGCTTGGATATGAAAGAGACTTGTCGCTGCTGAATTTGTCTAGTAACAACTGGTGAGATGAATCGACAATGTTCAAAGACACAATCACTCTTTTTCTACACTAGTTTATTATGCTTGCAAGCATGGAGACCACAACCTCTCACTTCGCACTGACGTGTCTCATCGAACAATAGTTCAGCAGATATAATGCAGTTCAAGGAGGGCAGTTACAGTCTCATGTGAAATGAATGATGCATTGTTATATTATTTGTCTGCACCCTGTCTAGAAAGTCGAGGTGCCTTGCTCCCTGTGCTTATTGTGACTATCAGACACAGACCTTCTCTGAGGTCTAAACATTCAGCAGCTCTCATAACAGTGCAGAACAGAATAATTATATTATATTCCATTACAGACTCTCAGAGAACTTATGCTGTAAATTGTTCAAGGAACCCTCTAACCTGGTTCATTATTACAAATATTTGTTTACGTTAAGAATTGACCCCAATGCAGTTACATGAATTAACTTTTTACACAAGCACAGCAGTGTATCAGAAGAGAAATGACCAAAAAAGACAATCAAACCCATATTAATTAACAAGTAAAAGTAAACCAACAATCAGAAATGGAAAAAGGCCCTGAATTGCCTTTGAAAATAGAAAGAAATCAGGTTTTTTGGGGGGAACATGTTGAAAAAGTATTGTAAAACCTCTGGACATTGTAAACTGTAAAGTCCATGAAACTAAAGCCCCTTCATGTCGGCATTCTCACTTCTTGGAGATTTTATATCCACACTAATCCAGAGAAAACCTAAAACATATTTTTTTCTCAATTTTTCCCATACGCCCACACTAAAATAGCGTTTTCACATGAGAAAACGGAGACACTTTCCCAAGTGGATAAATGTGAAAACACCAGTTGTGTGTAGTAGTGTGGTCGGGGAAGACAAAGAGTTGTGATTTTGTTGTGACAGTTACTTAAGTAATATCGTCCTTTCTGTGTGGATATTCCTTTCCTTATTTAGCCGCATAATCAGCAGATGGTTACTGTAAAATGATGACGGAGGCTTTATCCGAACAATGGCTTTATTTAAACACTTAGTAACTTGGCACAACACCTTGACACTCTCTCAGTCCGTATCCTGGTCTACTCTACACATGTCTCTGTATTACCGTAACTCTCTTAGTAACATTGAATGGTACCGTATATGACAGTTACTGCTCCTTGAAATGCTCCAAGATTTCTCCATATTTATTTAGACAAGATTCACAGTCGATATTCTCAATAGCTTTGACGACTTCATGCTCGTTTGTTACCACGCTGGTAAACAAACGTGGCGGAGACACGTGTGATGGAAATGGGGTCGAGACCAATGGGGTTAAAGCTTCACGCATCCACGGGAAAAGGCATATATTAAAATATTTATCTCGGAATTTATGGATCCATATTGGATAATTCAAATGAAGATCGATTTGAATTGGATTTTTGTTTTTACATTTTTTAACCCAGCCCTAATAAATACAACTTGAAAATACTGTTCACCTCAGTTTTCTGATTGTAAATACTACTAGAAAATCCCCCACAGTTGCAGCAGTGTCCAGTCGAATCCAATGGTGAACAGGGGTAATATGCAATTCTTTGCACTGCACTCATGTTAACTTTCTATCTGACAGTTGGGCAGTTTTACACATCTCCGATTGAAAAGTTACAAACATATGTTAGTTTGGACCAAATTGTGGAATTATCACAGCTGACTAGCGCATGGGGTCTCTGGTCATGTTGACCGTGTTGAACAGTTCGATGTCTGCCGCCACAAAGGAACGCCTAAGGCGCTCTGTGCTGCAACGTGGCTGAAGGTGCTCCTCATCAGCCTCAGCTCATCATGGAGAGGGTGAGAGGGGTTCTCCAGGATGGCACTGATCTTCCCCCTCATCCTCCTCTCTGCCACTACCTCCAGACTGTCCAGTTTGACTCCTACAACAGAACCGGCCTTCTTCACCAGCTTGTCCAGTCTGCTGGCATCCCCGCCTTGATGCCGCCTCCCCAGCACGCCACAGCGAAGAAGAGTGCACTGGCTACTACAGACTGGTAGAACATCTGCTGCAGCCTGTTGCACACATTGAAGGACCTGAGCCTCCTCAGGAAGAACGGCCTGCTCTGTCATTTCCTGTAGAGAGCCTCAGTGTTGTCCGACCAGTTTATTGTTGATCTGCACTCCTAGGAACCTGTAAGAGTGCACCATTTCTACTTCCACCCCATGGATGGTGATAGGGGTTGGGGGCTTCCTGCTCCTTCTTCTGTCTCACCCTGTCGATGTTTCCTTAACTCTGCTGGTATTTCTCCCGGCAGAGCAGATCCTATATCCTATAGGAGCGCCTCTCGGGTATAGGCAAGCATATCCTGTTGTTTCTGTTGGCTGGTTAAAACGTGAAAATAAAATCCCGAACTAGCTCTCAGCCTAGAGCTAGGATGTTGTTAAAAGTGGTGAAAGTAAAATGTCCACAACAAACGAAAAAGCTAGAGAACAAGCACAGAGAACGTGGGAGCTGCTGTACCATGCTGACACTCTCGACGACGACGCCTCAACAATCAGCAATGAAAGCCTACAGAAAACTACAATCGTGGCATCTTGACAGCTTCAAACAAGTTAGAATGCCAGCAATACCCTGCTTCACATGCACAATTACCAACACTCACATGACCTGAATGCAGCATAAATTGAATTGAAAATGTCGGCGTGGCTGACTAATGAGGTTGGATTCTGTGACCATGCCACCTCAAATCACCTGTGTCTTCTTTATTTCCCATCCAATCAGACATAGCGGCTGTGACGTGTGGGCGGGACTACCTGTCTTGCTCAGCTCATGTCCTGCTGGACACTCTGATGAAGCTGCTGGAGCTGATGAAGCCTGGTGTCTTCCCTAAACTAAAAGTGTACGAGGAACTATGGTAGAACCTTGCAAATATGAACTGCTGGTAGTCAGTTACATGGAAGAGATGTTTGAATTATTGACTGATTATTTGGAAGGTACGTCTTAATGGATGGCTAATAGTTTTGCATCTGATTGGTATATGTATTTAATAATGCATTAGATTCAGCTGCAGATGTCCACATTACATGTATTATTCATTTATGTTTTATAACATTTAATTAAGTGGAATCTAAAAAAGCAATTAGGCTCACATTTTTTATAATATGATGTGAATATTGGTGATACAATTGGTGAATAGTGATGGATCGTATTTTCATAAAACAAATTGTCATTATTTTGACATTTTTCCAATTTTGTTTTCTCAACCCAAAAAATTACAGGCCTTGTACTTCCATCCTGGTGAAAAGACATTACTACAGCATTGATCTGTCCTCCCATCAATGTTTGTTGTCATGACAGTTAAAAAGGCTTGTTTAGTTCCAGGACAGCAAGAGAGGCAAAAATAGCTAAAATCAATTAAGGTTGAGGTTTCTACATACAAGGTCCAGGGCTTTTACACCAAGTCATCTTAGAGTAAATGTAGCCTTAGTTTGTTCTTGGAGCGCTTCCAGTCATCTTAACAGGCTTCAAAATGGTTGCAGTCCAGAGCTTATGAAACCCTTTGAAAACCAATTTAATAATGTCATCAAGGCATTGTCATTAAGCTAAAAACAGAAACTGAAGGTTTTCACCCAATAGCAACAACTAGTTGATGAATGTGCTAAGTAGAAATATGTCAAAAATAATACTAATGATGATTGAATAGCTAGTTACAAATATATTTACCAGAATCAGGAGAGAATAATTGTGTGACTTCTTAATAAATGGCAGAAATGCTATATCACCAAAACGTACTGTACATGTATAATTAAGGATTCAGTCAATGCTAGTAAGGTCGCTTCATCCAGTAAAAATCTCTATGCAGAGCTGATACTGCAACAGCACTTCAAGCAACAGCTCCCACAACCAGTGTCTGTAAACACTATCATTTATTTAACGCCATAGAAGATGATCAGCCACAATTAGTGCTCACTTCCACTGCTTACTGATTACTTATATAAAAACTCAAATTAAATAATTGTTGATTTCTAGATTTAGTTGGGCTTTGTAGTATCTGTAGGTGGACAGTAGGTGTCAGTGTATTTCTAAAGATGCCTTTGCTGATGTTGTGCCACAGGTTGATGCTAATGGCTCTCTATAACGTCAGCGTCAGTGTTAAAGGGCTTAAGTACATCAGTGAGAACCCAGGACTCCTGTCTCTCATCTGGACACTACTGAACGGTGAGAATATCCAGAAAACACACCCTTCTCATTCAAAATTTCTCAGCTTGCACAGTACAGGCATGTCCACCGTTTTCCTTGACCTTGTTTGAGGTTATAGTCTGCTTATCCACAAGGGGCAGCAAAGTCACTTGTCTGAAGCCAGTCACCCTGAATTGGGTATTTAAAAATGGCTACTGTAGATCAATTTCTATGTTTATAGATTCTTAGTTATCGCCAAAAGAAGCTGGTAGGTGCATCCTTTATATAGGTTGAGAATGTAAGATGGGAAATATTATTATTCTGGTGTGCCCATGCACAACTTAGATGAAGAGAGGCATTTCCAATATTTTCAGACGTTTGCATCAAAATGTCTCCATCATGTGTGTCCACTGTGTTCCTGTCTGCGTGCAGTGGCAAATAGGTGTTATGAAAGATGCCTGTATTCCCTGATCAATTCAGCCAGAGTCTCCTCAGATTGTGCCACCGCCATGTTCATGTGTTTACACTGGATACAACTACTTCATTTTTAGTTGTTCATTTCAGTATTTGCCCTCTATCTGAAATGCATGACATTGAAACATGCGTTACTTGTGTTGCCCTTTGCATTGTTTCTTACATTGCTTACATATATTAAACTGATCAAATGGGTTACTAAATACTGTATCTGTCAATAAATTAGTAGTGTATGCTTACACCTGTCAATATAATGAAAGTATCCATGAATTAGTCCTGCCATTACGATTAGCGGGTTTAGTTGACATCTTTCTTTCGTCCCACTATGATTAGTGGTTTTGGTTGACAGTGAGGATTATTTGAAACTCTGCTTCAGCATTACATTTTCTATTCGATCATGCTGCATTTTAGCACTGCTTTAGTCCTAGGCTTGACAGTAGCACCACCAATGTCGTCTTTGAGGGACCAAGCTTTTAAAAACATTTTGGCCAAATGTCATTGGTCACAATTACCCAACGGACATTTTTCCTGCTGTAAATACTAGGTGGGGAGAGAAACATACAGGCACCTTGATAGAGTCCTGCTTGAAGCTTGTTGACTTTCATTTTACTGCGTCAGGCTAATCTCAAAGGCTCAAGTTGAAAATTTTCAACTGGAATGAAAACCTCAATTCACACTGCCTAGAGTGAAGTCTCCTTACATTGACTTTGCAGCATTCACACCAACTCTACATTTGTTTCACATTACGAGAGGAAATGTATAGTTCTAATGTACCAACTAATGGTCATACAACCACGACGGAGACTTGTTCACATTAGAAACAACATGTTTAACATTTCTGGGAGATCGTTGTGGACATACACAGATATTTTACATACAACATTTCAGAACGTCCAAAGTTACTTTTAGATTCTTGTGCAAGCCGATCATTCCAAGCCCAATGTCATTATTTGTTTGACAAATGTTTTTCCATCACTATGTATCGCATAATTTCTTTCTGAACCCAAATATTCTCCACCATAAGCAAGTGTAAAAACCTTTTTTGCAATACTTTCTAATTCGATACATCATTATTTGCAAAAATATTTGGATGGAAACCCAGCTATTACAAACCAGTACCCTGTAAATGTTATTAAAAGTCATGTTAATCTGTGACCAGTTATAATGTGTTGGCATGTGTTTCTGTGGTTAAATGAGTAATACCAAGGGAGCTTCCACATTGCATACAGTTGTGGTCAAAAGTTTACAATCATTTCTACAACTCTTATTTTTCTGAGATAGAATGATTGGAGCACACTTACTACTTTGTCACAAAAAACATTAATGGATTTTGGTTCTTGCATGAATATATTATGGGTCTTCTGAAAATGTGACAAAATCTGCTGGGTCAAAAATATACATACAGCAATGCTAATATTTGGTTAAATGTTCCTTGGCCAATTTCACCTCAATTAGGCGCTTTTGGTAGCCATCCACAAGCTTGTGGCTTCTGGTTCAATCTCTGACCACAGAAGGTGCAGTTCAACAAAATGTGTTGTTCTCGATGGGGTTTAAGTCAGGACTATGGGAAGGCCATTCTAAAACCTTAACCCTGATTCCTTTACCACTTTTGGTGTTTGTTTGGGGTCATTGTCCTGTTGGAACACCCACCTGTGTCCAAGACCCAACCTTTTGACTGATGATTTGAGGTTTTCCTGAAGAATTTGGAGGTAATCATCCTCCTTCATTATTCCATTTACTTTCTGTAATTCACCAGTTCCACTGGCTGCAAAACAGGCCCAGAGCACAATACTACCACCACCACAGCAGCCTCTCAGCCCATGGAGATGTAAAACATGCTTGACTGTGGACATTGACACCTGTGTTCCATCAGCTTCTAATTCATGGCAGACCTACTGTTTGGTGGTTCTTGGTTGACTGCCTTCCGCCCAATGCATGCTGGGATAGGCTCCAGATGGTTGACTCTTGACCATCCTGATCAATTTTCTCTCAGCAGCAGGTGATAGCTTGCATTTTCTTCCTGATCGTGGCAGTGACACAACTATGTCATGCACTTTATACTTACAAACAATAGTTTGCACAATGGATCTTGGGAACTGTAGCTGCTTTGAAATGGCTCCAAGTGACTTTCCTGTCAATGATCCGCTTTTTCAGATCCGTGCTGATCTCCTTAGACTTTCCCATTGTAGCGTCTGTGGCTGAGTCTAATGAGTATCAAATGAGACCCATTTAATATGGCTCAGAGAAGTCACCAGCTGTAGTCAATCATAGTCACTCATGAATTAAGAGGCCATGCCACGAAGCAAATTTCTACGTCACCAACATTGATCATTCAAGATGTATATTTTTGACCCAGCAGATTCTGACATATTTCCAGAAGACCTATAAATAAATAAAAGAACCAAAATGCATGA
>OMOT01081637.1:0-14124 GCA_900312575.1 Acanthochaenus luetkenii
ATGAGAAAGCTGCGACAAACTACGACAGCTCAGGCCTCAGTTTCAAACTTAAACTACATAAGTGCAGTAACTATCCAAGCATGTTGATTTTTATTTAAGAATACAAGCATATTTACATGATCAGGGTGAGTCGTGTGTCTGGTTTACAGTGAGTCCAGCTGCTGACAATACACGTTCCGATACGACCGATGTCTCAGGCAGCAGAAGTA
Organism: Acanthochaenus luetkenii; assembly: GCA_900312575.1. NCBI lineage: Eukaryota > Metazoa > Chordata > Actinopteri > Beryciformes > Stephanoberycidae > Acanthochaenus > Acanthochaenus luetkenii. The sequence continues at coordinate 210 of OMOT01081637.1, forward strand.
GCTTCGCGCTAACTTTGCCAGCCTCGGGAATCTTCCTACGTGGACTTTCCTCCAATCTGTGGGACTGATATTTAGCGGTGGTCGTATGTCCTTCAGAAAGTTGTCCACTTATGTTTCCATGTCATTGGTGTGGGTGAAGTAAGTTAGTTGTCACGCAGGAGTAGCATCATTAGCATTAGCATCGCGTCTCACAGGCTGGGACCTTGCTTTCCGGACTGCAGCACTGCCTGTGACCCCCGACCCTCCTGTTGTCGGTCACATGGTTCGCTTCGTCTTCTTATGTGTAGTGCGCGCGCCCTCTTGTGCTTAACTTAATGATTGCATTTCACCAACAACTCCCGTTGACACAATTAAGACGAGATCTCAAATAGTTCAATTTGATCGTTACGTTTGAAATGTTCATCGACCAAATTATTAACGCTTGTTAATCGATCAACGACTAATCGTTAACACCCCTAGCTTGAACAACCCGCCTCATGATGACGAGCAGCACATGTTGTGAATGGTCTGAATAATGTGGGAGTTAGCCAAAGGATATATACAAATCTGATTGGCTGGAGTAGATGCTAAACTATTTGTGGATCAGGTTGTCGGTCTTGCTGTCAGGATTGTCTAAAACATCCACAACTGAATGCAAGCGATTCCACACATAACAGCTGATGCTTTACTTGCAAAAAACATATTTGTGAACCAGTTCTTTTGTTTGTAACATACAAAACATATTTGTGGATCTCATTTTATTTGTGAAATGCTTACACTATTTATGTATTTATTTATGAGACAATAATAACCCCATACTTTGGTATCATAAGCATAAGTTGTTCCATGCAACCAAATTCCAACACGGCTTTGCTTTTATGACCATTCATAATTAATAGCTTTCACTTAAGTCCTATGCACATACAGTCCTTCTCTCTCACACACACACACACACACTAACATACACAATCACAGTGAGAGAGAGAGCACACACAGCTCACGCATTTATGGCGTAGACATTGTTGGATATGCACATTGTAATCCATTCTGTTTTCTAGTCTGTTCAACCTGTCACATCACTATTCCAGCCATAGAAGTAATCCCGTAAGCACAATACACTCGCATACACAAGCCAACGTTGGGTAGATAATTTTCAGCTGTTCGTATTAAGAAATATAGACTGAGCAGTGTACGAGTATGAGAGCAACTCATGTGAATTATGTTTTAGATTGGTTTTCACTTTGTTACAGTCTACCTTTGTGTTCATCTTTATTATACAACAGGTAGCCAATCAATCAAATTGGACCATTTGGTGTTTCAGTGGTGCCTTGGGCTTGTAAAACACACCTAGCCATGATTTATGAATTTTTTCTTAAGCCAACTAGATGTGGTACTCGTGCTTGTTGCTTTTTCCTGTTTTTATTCATATGTACTGTATGTACACTACTTTGATAAATCCTCTTCAAACAAAATACATGGGTAACCATTGTATAAAGGCCATAATAACCTAGAGAGAGCTCTACTGTGATAATGGCCACTTTGGTGCCTACAGTGCATTGCGTTAGCGCCTCCTCATATCTGCATCACTGTCGTACCCACAATCGCAGCAAAGAACGCCCTCTTGGATATTATTGCTATAATAACATTGACACAACTAATAAAGACTATCTGCACTAACAATATATTGATCTCTATACTGACAGCTAGTTATTTCTGTCTTATCACTAATCCACTTTCCCAGAATACTATGGACTAGATCAAGGTAATGATTGGAACATACCATAACTCTGGTTGTACTGTGATGGCACTTTGATTTGGTGGTTGTTGTGATTATTATTTTATGTTTGCTTGCTACTGTAAAAGAAAATTGTCAATTTATTTCTGTATCCCCTCCCCTGTTGGTTTGATCCCTTGTTGATGTTTGTTTATGTGTCGTGAGTTGTGGAGTAAATCGATGGTAGCTTCAGAACCAAGTCTGAGTTATTGGACAAGGATCTTGCTGTGTACTTTAACCGAAAAGTGGAACAACCTCTGTTCAGTCAGATGATCATAAAATTAAATACCATTTGACTTGTAGAATGATAACAAGAAGGTACAAAAAAAAAAGAATTGTAGAAACCTGTTTACAGGCGTGGTGTAACAACAACATGGCAACAGTTCACTTTTTCTAATTTTATTTAACCAGACAAGGTGACTCAGAACATATTCTTATTTACAGCAATGGCCTGGGAGAGGAGGTGCAGGGAGAGGGAAGGGTTTAAATAGATATACAGTATTTACCATACCATTTTTAAACCCAATGTACTCAGAAACATGGCAGCCCATGGCTTTCCATTGTTTTACCATGACACTGCTTTCTATAATTCATTTTGAAGGCCATTGTACATGGGCAACATTTAGTCCCATCCCCATTGAAGGCATTATTGCCCATTATCTTTGTCTCAAACTCACATTTACAACTCAGTGATAAATACAAGAATATTCTGAGATTCGTAAAATATATTGAAATATGTTACCCCATGTTTATTACATGAACAAAGTCAGGTCAACAATGATCTACCTAGCATGCAAAGCAACCACCAGCCTCTCAACAGGGAAAATGTAACAGAAATGTGTATTCCTGTTTAAAGACAAGTAATTCAAATACCGGTAATCAAAAGGTGTAGGTGTTTTTCAGTAGCTATTCTCTGCTCTCATGTCTTCCAAATATTATTTACCCTTTGGTATTTTTAGGGTTGCTACAGGTGCATGTCATTGATGACTGTAACCAAGGTCTATAAATCATTCTGGTTTAGACATTAATGACAAAACAATCAGGTTTCCTTAACAAAAATATAGACAGCAAATTGTGACTTTTCATTATACTGTCATCCTGACTTTATCCATATTACTTATTAAATTTACTTTGTTCGATATGCACATTGAGTGTTATTGGCTGATGTATGTCTGTATTCCATGGCATGTCTGGCTGTGATTTGCTAATGCTGTTGTTGCATGCTGTTGGCATTGAGCTCTGCTGATTGTAGTATGGACCAAGCTTCTCAGATTAGGAGGGTGGATATTATTTTCTTTAGTTTTAAAAATGTTTTACAACTATTAATCCAGGTAGTTAAATTAAACATTTAGAGATGCATCTCCTGCAAGTAGTAATTGTCGGTCTTGCAGACATTTGCTGGCGGATTTGTTTCAAAAGGAGATGATCCCAGTAGTCAGTTGTAAATATATTCTGCCACGGAAGGCAGAAGTAAACAAACCTTGCGCACTATGATGGGCTACCGTGAATTATGAAATGGATTGCACAGATTGTAGAAATCAAGTCTATACCAACACAGAACAAGATAGACATTGTCAATGAATCAGCGCAATCTCATGAGATGTTTAAAAGGAGGTGCGAACTGATTCTAGACCTGCACTACCACTCTGACAAGCTTGGTAAATTATCAAGGTGTGTGTGTGTTGTAAAAGCCTACTCTGTTTTTTCTCATGTGTGTGTGTTTTCGTGCCCATATCTAGCACGGGACTATGAGATTCAGCGGGATTGTATTGAGTTGGGACGCTGCATAGGAGAGGGTCAGTTTGGAGACGTCCACCAAGGAGTCTACATCAGCCCGGTATACAGTCACACACACACAGTACTGTCAAACGTTTTCTGACATTTAACAATAGGTAAATCTGTCTTGAACTTCACTCTGGGACTCATACAGTATATGACCCAGTGTGGTCAAATTACCGGTAGGCCCATTTCACACCTCCAGTTTTACAGGATTTGCACAACAATTAAGGAATATTGTAGGATTTTTTCCAACATAGTACATGTTACTGATAGAATAGAGCACTATCAAAAAGTGACATTCATTTTCTAAAAGTAGATTTTAATCTTGAGAAATATTTTGAGGCTGTTTTCTCACACTTTTCAATGGACAATGTTCAATGACGAATGCCATCTAAAACATTAGGTGGATTATGAAATGCACCTTCTTTTCTGTGAGGATCATATACAGTATTAAATATATGTCTGTTAAAACATTAGAGTACTAAAGTTTGAGGAGAAAAAGTTTGAAAATGTAATTCTCCTTTAATGCAAGTAATATGGAAATTAGTCTTTGGCTTGATGTAAAGTGCATTAACAAGATATAATTGTGTCACATGGTGGGATAAAATTAAGTAAAATACAATAACAGATTTTAATTGTAGTGTGTGTTAAACATTCCAGATTAATCCTACATTTCTGCTCTTCACCTGTCTGTGAGCTGTGAATAGGCAGTGGATATGGATGATCCCAATGAGTAACGGTTCTGATGCTGATTATGTTGTTTTGTCTGCATGTATCTGGCAGGAGAACCCAGCCCTGTCTGTGGCAGTGAAGACCTGTAAGAACTCAACATCTGACAGCGTCAGGGAGAAATTTCTCCAGGAAGCATGTAAGTTCCTTTTGTGTGTGTGTGTGTGTGTGTGTGTTTCAATTATTTCCTCTCCCAGCTGCATGTGATGCATAACGTACTAGTATACCAGAAGGGATTTTTGTGGCAAATTGATCATGAAAACTTCCCAAATCAGACCAAATGAATGCCAAAAATCTGATCGTTCGGGCTACTGTTTGTAACAACGATGGTATCATTAATTTGCTGGTGTGAGAAAGTGTCAGTACATCTAATTTCACAGAGACATGTTGATGAGAAAATCTTATATGCTGTATCTTCAAATAAAGTCTACTGAAATGGACTGCACCTAGATCTAGATATCCAGAGTTTGGCAATTACAGTTTTTTAGTGGCAGCCATTGTTAGCTCTACTATCCTGCTCCATGGCTGTTGCTAAGTAATGTGTGATTTGACTCAGTGTTGATCTTGGGCGGAGAGCATTGTTACATGTTAACAGCCAACATTTCTTAATTCTTAAGAATTTGTAGCAATATAGCACCTATAGTACAACCTGAATAAAACTCTTAGGCTCTTAGTGACCTGACCTTTGGCCCTTTTTCCTGTGCACTTCTTTCCCTCCAGTGACCATGCGTCAGTTTGACCATCCCCACATCGTTAAGCTGATGGGAGTCATCACTGAGAATCCTGTCTGGATCATCATGGAGCTCTGTACACTAGGAGAGGTAGGACACTGATGTGTGCATGTGTGTGAATCCAATTGGAATCTCATGTACAGTACATCATCATGGCTTCCCTAACCAAGGAGCAAATTGCATTAAATGTAAAGTAAACCGTAAGCAAATTTTCAAGGCACACTTACCTAACCCTAACTGCAAACTAGATGGGAAGCAGTGCAGTAGATAGTAGGGCATCTAGTGCCTAAGTTGAAAATGCGTATGTCATAAACATGTTTACAAGGACAATGGACATCATACTGGAACACAGTTCAGAAAAAGTCAAGAAGAAATGTCTTCTTAACTCCACTTACGAAGTTCCCGGGACAATTCTGGCATTCCTGAATGGTTTCTTATCTGGGATTCGTTCTTAGCTACGAACAGGATTTATGATCAAATCATTGGTGATTGCGTTCACATCAATTCTACAGACATCCTCGGATTTAAATAATGATAATTATATATATATAATATTTGTATCATTAACAATTTCGATTCACATTTATAGTCATGATTCTACAAGGCATCGTGATGTCCTAAAATAAATATAAAATAAAAGCACCACATGAACACTGTAAATGGCAGTGAATAAATAAACAAGCACTAAACTCAATCGCGTGGATATAGAGCCATAGTGGAATATAATGGACTCTACATTCTGTCAATAAACATGTGAATATTCATAACTAAAATATATCATATGGGCATACATAATAAAGATAGGGCCTATCAAGATTCACAAGTAGAGCCTACTCATGTATTTAACTCAACTGTACAATTTAATCTGCTCTCAGCACATTCCATTGTATTGCACTAAAAGAAGTGACTCAACACAGACAATTAACAACTTGGCATTGTATTCAACGTGAGCGCTCAGTGCGAAGGAGAGACTCACTAAGTGCGATGTGCAATATAAATTCAAGTTCATTTATTTATGCAGCCCTTTATCACAGCATGTCTCAAAGTCCCAACTAGATCTAACTGAACAACAATCAATGGAATTACGGAATAGTTTAATACAAACTCTGTTTGATAAATGCCGTAATGTACAAACTGGTAACTGTGCGTAATGCCAGTGCAGCGCCTTATACAACATTTTAAATAATCGATGCATATACACATGGAACGAAAAACAATATTACAAATGTAATTTTTTTTAGGGGAAATGGTCTGTGGATCAAGCAATGCAAAAACAGACATTTTGAGGAATTCATGAAAAAAAACCTGGACAGATGTTTTAGGACCCAAAAATAGGACGTTTGGTCACCCTAGTATTAATAGTCCATATACCATATTGTTCTCTACTGTTAATTTCTTATTGTTGGTTTTACTTTTTTACCTTGCTTAGTGTGCACATTGTAAGAGCCAGTGGAGAAACATTCCACTGCTCATCTTACTGGTATGATGTTGCATGTGACAAATAAAACCTTCCGTGTGCACACGGTCCTGTGTTTGCATGCCCTTATAAGGAGCTGGTGGGGCATTTATGTATGCAAATTCAGGCATTGCTCATTCAGGGGAGCGCTGCTGAGAACACTTTGAAGGTTTAAGAACACATTTCCATGCGTTCATGAATCTGGGGGTGATCTTTCTTAGGGTTGGTAAGAAGACATTTAAGAAGACACTTAAGAAAATGTTCCAGAATGAGGTCCAATGTTATTCCCTTTAATTTATCCTCAAACAGCCCCTGGCTATGGTAGCAATAGCACAGCTTGTTTAACAGAACTCTTCAAGTGACTATTGTTATTCTCGCTCTCTCTCCCTCTGTATCTACCACCTCACTCACTATAACTCTCTTTCTCTCTGTCTCTCCATGTCTCCCTCTACCTCTCTCCTTCTTTGCACCTCCCTTTCCTGCTGTCTCTCCCTCTCTGCCTTTATATCCCTCTCTGTATTTCTCTGTCCTCCATAGTTGCGTTCATTCCTGCAGGTGAGGAAGTACAGTCTAGACTTAGCGACTCTCATCCTGTACTCCTACCAGCTCAGCACAGCACTGGCCTATCTGGAGAGCAAACGCTTCGTACACAGGTATGCGCTAGGGTTGGGCGGTATCCCAATATTACTGTATACCAGGGTATTTTAAAATGTTTAAAGTATCATACTCAATACTGTGAACATTTACACTCCATTTTCTATTAAAATACCACATTGTGCTTGCCATTTCTTAACTATTGACACCATCAGTAGTTGCTGCTGGAGTGCAAATTTCGTTGTTATCCCCTCAGACAACTAACTAACGTTAAACAGACACTTTGAAGGGAAGATGAGGGAAACTAAAAAGATGCCTTGTGCCAAAGAAAAATGGGAAATGCATCTGTTTGACAGTTCTTCGGGCTCAAGTTGGATGGTATTGGAAACCCAGCATATTTGATTAGCAAAGGATAGAAATATAACATTCAAATGCAGAACACTTTCCATTGATGACCAGAATGACACTAAAATAATTTTGTACATGTGTGCCTATGGCAGGGAATGTATTGATCCAATTTCTACACGGCTTGAGCCGAACAAAGTAAACATGCTTGTTTCTTGGGCCATGCATTGTAGCCTGTACTAGACATTTTTCATTTATTTTATTTTTGTTTGATTAATAACTCTACTATCACATTTGGGCATGTCTAGATTTATTGGATTAAAAAACAACAATATTCTCATTGTAAATTAATCAAAAGAGTTCAACTCACAAATTTAATTTTATAAGTCATTTGCAACCTTGGTGTTGACTAGATTAGGCTATGTGCCTAAGAAGTAAGTGTTGGAATAGTTTAATTCCATGAAGCATTGGCTGATGTTAGGCCCACTTATTGCTTTGAAAATCATTCAAAACAAAAGTATTTTAATCACAGTTGGAAATGTTTTTGGGTGACATATACAGTACGTAGATGTACTATTCTGTAGTCCAGAAATAGATTATTTGTCACAACATGAGATATGGGGACAGTTGAGTATGAAAAAGAGTGTTATGTTTTAGTGAAGCCAGGATGCTTTCAGTTTTCCATAAAACACAGGCAGGTGTTGCCACCTACTGGCATGAGACGATGAAGCAGAAATTTGGAGCCTACAATGATTAATCATGACAATACAGTGATACAATTGTATATCCTGGTAAATATGTATCACCCGACCCTAGTATATTTATATATATACACACACACACACACACGCACACACCCCTACCAGCTCATAACAATACTGGCTTATTACCTTTACTTATATGGTTCCAGGGACATAGCAGCACGGAACGTGTTGGTGTCTACAGTAGACTGTGTAAAGCTGGGGGACTTTGGTCTGTCGCGATACATGGAAGATAGTTCTTACTACAAAGGTAATTATTACACATATACACACACACACACACACACCACTGTCTCCTACTAATTTAATCACATGGAGGACAGCTCCTACTATAAAGGTATACTATTATTCATATGATTCATGTGAACTGACCTGAGCAGTGAAAATGAGGATAGAATATACTTTATATCTAACTAATATTGTTCTCTCCATCCCTGTCTCCTAGCCTCTAAAGGTAAACTGCCTATTAAATGGATGGCTCCAGAATCCATCAACTTCAGACGATTTACCTCAGCTAGTGATGTCTGGATGTTTGGTAAGTTGAAGTTTGTGTCAGTGTGTCTTTCTGGAGGGGGGGACTATCTTATTGTGGTTATATTTTTACTTTTTCTTCCTTTCTTTCCATAGGCGTCTGTATGTGGGAGATTCTAATGTTTGGCATCAAGCCTTTCCAGGGTGTAAAGAACAACGATGTAATTGGCAGGATAGAGAATGGCGAGCGACTGGCTATGCCCCCACAGTGCCCACCTACTCTCTACAGCTTGATGACAAAGTGTTGGTCTTATGACCCCAGTAAGAGGCCGCGCTTCACCGAACTCAAAACACAACTGAGGTACTGAACGTTGTGTGCGTCGTGAGTATGTGATAGTGTGTGTCAGTGCGTGTCTCTGTATGTGTGCATGTGCGTCTGCGTCTTCTGCACATATGTTTATTTTTGTTTGTATCAGTATATAGGATGTTAATTATCATGTCTATGTACTGTATACTGTGCCTCAGTTGAAGAAGCGTAAAATTAATTCTGCTAAGGTTAGGGGTTGACATATCTCAGGCCCAGGGTTTCCGTTAGCTGGTATATGCCGGCTTTTGGCTGGTAAAAAGTGCAGTTGTCTGACAAATAAATATATTGTCTGCAAAAATTGCAGGCGGGAAATATTACAAATCGATCAGTCAATCAATAGTCTGATTAAATGATATCGCGTTGTAGTCGTAGTTGGTTACCAACTATGGCATTTACGTCGGCATTTCTCCAGTTTGGGTCAGGTCAAACTTTTCTCCTGCTTTTTTCCTCGGTCGTGAGGTGGGTCAGTAGATTACAAAGTAAGTACTGTAACTCTTGCGGACAGCTGACTACACTAAATAAATCAAGATTCTGCTCCGGCTTTTTTACTAGGTGGAGAGGTGGGTCGGATAACTTAGCCCTCCTTTTTACCAGCATGTCATCTTCATACAGAATTTGTATTTATTCATTAATTAGTAAAAAAAATATTTTCGGCTTTATTGCAGGTATAAATCTGTAAAGACTGCTTAGAGTTCCAAAAAGGGGACATAATTACCATAAAACAGCTCGTGCAGCATAATCCAGGTGTTTTGATGCCAATGAATTGCATTGTGGGTCCAATATTTACCATATTGTGCTGAATATAAGACAGGGGTTTCTTCCTAGAAAAAAATCTGGAAAAGGGTTGTCATCTTATTTTCGGGGTCTAGACTTTTAAATGTCATTATACATTCACAACAGATCGCGCCAAATGAGTGTTCCCCAAGCGAGCCACCGTTTTTCTCTCTGTATCTGTATCTGTACGTGACTAAAAAACAACGACGGTATGCCTATTACCAGAGCTGTCATTCAGCTCAAAGCCTTGGAAATTGCCAGAGCTCAACATAAATGTTTTATTCAATGTTTTTATTCAATGTTTTTTTAAATAAAACATTTACCAAAATATGTTAAAAACAGCATCATATTGTTTTATTATTAGTGTTTTTTTTTATAAAAGATGATTTTACCAAAATATGATAAAAATAACAGCCTACAATGTGTGTTCATTGTGTACATTCAATGTGTTTTTATTATCATTTCGGTATTTTCAAATAAAATGATTTTCTTTATACAAACAATATTTAATTTAGTCTTCAAAAAAGTCTTTAAAGAAAATCAAGTATACGGTACTTCATTGTGCTGTTGAATTTTACAGTCTGTTTACGGTGAACACTTGAGATTTGGTTCACCGTGAATCCCGTGTTTTTTCTGCACATTCCCACTTGCCCACTTGTAGTTTAGATAAAGGAATGGGCTGCAGTACATGATCTTCTCCATAAGAGACATTTTGCAAAATCCTCCCAACAGCAGGTGTCGCTCTCTCTGTATTAGTCATGGTAACGTGACAGGATGAGTAGAACAGACATAGGCACAGTAGATATCATGCATATCACACATACTGCCTTTGTCTTTGGCTGCTGGTTTAATTTCAGACTAGGACCAACCATTAAAGACAGATAGACAGGAAAAGAAGCTGAAATGTATGTAGACAATCTGAGACAGGCAGGTAAGCAGGCCGGCATGCAGAGACACTATGTTTTTATTCAGCTGAGGTCACATAGCATGTGGCATGGAAGGAAAGGTGTGGGTTTTTTCCCTTTTTTTTCTTAGGGTCTGATTCAAACCAGACAATGTCAGTATGGATTTATTCATTTTCAATAAGGGAGGTGGTGGGTAAGTCCTTTTCTTTGCAAAACCTATAGGTAATAATAGGATGCAGTACATGTTTTGAGTTAACAAGGGTCTCATACACCCCAAAAATTAACCATTCGCATTATAAATATCAATGTCGCCCTTCAAAGAAGGGATTTTACTATTTATTATTGTAATTTTCAACTAATTTTCATAAATATCCTGAAATATATCACGTGTACCTGGATATTTTGGGCTATGTCTCAACAGTGCCGTGAAGTATTAAAATTGGTCCATGCCTACTCTACAGCAGTCTCGTATGCTTCCTGTTTAATAATAATAATAATAATTATAATACATTTAATTTATATAGCACACTTTAAAATCAAACAACATCTCAAGGTGCTTGTTTGGGCTGGTGGCAGTTGGCATGATAACAGAGATGTGAGTAAATGAGATGCCTTGACTTTGCCTGGAAACAGATTTGCAATGAGAGAGACTGTATCTTACCAAGAGACAATAGCCTGGGCATGTTGTGATCAGATAAGGTAGAGCTGACTGCACCTCGAGGGTGGAGTGGTTTTCCCAAGACAGCCCTGTTTGCAATTTCAAGAAGTGCTGAATAAGGCCCAGCGTGATGCAACACTGGAATATTCCCACATAAATGGTCCAGCCTATACATTAGTCATAGGATATTGTACCGGTAACTGGGAAAGAAAACTAACCTTACGTGAAATAATGATTTATTTTTGCTATTCTTTCTGGTAAACAGTAAATGTGACAGAAATAACCAGAAATGTTTGTGCTGACATTTTTTGTGTGATTATATCATCATTGCATTACTGATGAGATCATATTGGCCAGTGATTGTGGTGTTATGAAATATAGGTTTGGCCCTAGTCACAGATGGGTTTTTAGTCTCCGGCAAAAGATGGGTAGCGATCCAGCTGTTCTGACTGAAGAGGGGAGCTCGTTCCACCATTGTGGTGCGAGGGAAGAGTCGAGCTTGTGATGAGTGACTTCTAAGTCCATGTAGCGGATAGGCGACCTGCAAGAGTGGTGGAGCGGAAAGAATGAGCTGGAGTTTGGAACTTGACCAGGGATTGTAGATAAGGAGGGGCACTTCCATGTACTGCCCTGTAGGAAGGTACCAGTGTCTTAAATTTGTTGCGAGCAGGGATGGGAAGCCAGCGAAGTGACCGGAAGAGGGGAGTGACATGGGAAAATGTGGGTTGGTTGAAGACCAGCCGGGCCGCAGCATTCTGGATGCGCTGTAGAGGTCTGGGGGCAGAGGTGGGTAGCCCGGCCAGAAGAGCGTTGCAGTATTTTAGGCGGGAAATGACAAATGTTTGGACCAGGAGTTGCGCAGCTTCCCTCGTATGGAACGGGCGCCCATCAATTTCCGTTTCTGAGGGAGGGAAGGAGAGGTGGAGTTGAGTGTCATCAGCATAGCAGTGATAGGAGAAGCCATGAGAGGTGATCACATGGCCAAGGGATCTGGTGTACAGAGAGAACAGTAGGGGGGCCCCAGGACCGAGGCCTGGGGGACGCCAGTGTTGAGAGAGCATGGACTGGACAGGGATCCTCTCCATGCGACCTGGTAAGAGTGGTTAGTCAAGTAGGAAGCAAACCAGGAGTGTGCAGAACCTGTAATGCCAAGTTCAGAGAGGATGGAGAGAAGGATTTGGTGGTCAACTGTGTCAAATGCCGCAGACAAGTCCAGGAGAATGAGGACAGAGGAGCGGTATGACACCTTAGCAGTGTGGAGAGCCTCTGTGACAGCAAGGAGAGCAGTCTTTGTAGAGTGAGAAGCCTTGAAGCCGGATTGAAGAGGGTCCATGAGGTCGTTCTGAGAGAGATAGAGAGAGTTGATTGGAAACTGCTCGCTCAAGGATTTTGGATAGAAAGGAGAGAAGAGAGACAGGTCTGTAGTTATGGATGGCAGCAGGGTCGAGGGAAGGTTCTGCTGTGCTACCCTCTTTTCCTCCTCGTTCTCCTTTTCAACCTCTACTCTCACCTTCTCTCCTCTCTTCTTTATCCTTTCCACTCCTGACCTCATCCTATTTCCTTTTCTTTGTTTCCTTTTCTTTCTCTTCTTCTACCTTCTTCTACCTTCCTTGTCCTCTCCTATTACATCCCAATTTAAAAAAGGCTCCAAAGGAATCATGGGCCTATTGCTGATTGGTCCCCACATTAGTATGCTAGTGTGTTACATGTATGTATTTGCAAGTGTGTTTTATTACGCTGACGTTCCAGGGTGGGACACTACATTTGAACTATTTGAGTGCTGAACTGAAAAAAAACAAGAACATGTCTTCTAATTGAATATTATATATTGGGATATAGCAAAGTTCAGGAACCCTTACTCTACCCCATCCAGTGTCTTGGAGACAGGGCTCGAAATTGCGACCGTTTTGGTTGCATATGCGCCCAAAATGTAGTCTGTGCGACCTCAAAATATAATTGTTCTGGTGCGACCATTTTCCCCCCGTTTTTTTCTTCTTCACTTGAACGTCCCTTTCTCTACATTCGCTAGTATACCTTGTGACAGGGACCATTCTAACTAATCAAACGTGAGTTTGAGGTTCTTACCTTTAATGCTGATTCTAGATTGGTTGAGATTAGCCTTCAATCACTCCCTTTCGCGGCTAGCTAGCGATATCGAAAGCTAACAAGATTAAGCTAACGTTTACGGCATATTTTAGTACCGTTACTGATGTAATTTAGTCGCTGTGGCAGCTGAAACAGTTGATGATGATGATGATGTGGCTTCACCAGCAGAGAAGGTGAACAGTTTTCAGAGAGCAGCTGAAGGACTTTGAATATCTTCGGTATGAGAGCGGCGCAATTAACGTAACTACATTGTGACGCCTGTGGGACGGAGATGACAGGTAACGTTAGCTGCGTTTGTAACGGAGTCGACACAGTTTAAGCGTGACAGCTGAACTAAGCACGGAGACAAAACACAAGAAACCCTGTGACGAGGTGACGAAGAGTTCAGGCTCCACTGGTCAGACAGTTATTCTTCACCGATACTCGGTATACATGTCGTTCATCAGTGATTCAGTTCAATTGCAATACCACAATTATTCAGCATTT